>JZKD02S0920001.1:853910-868832 GCA_000966675.3 Picea glauca | reverse complement strand
CAGTCGTGTTTCAGCATCTACGTTTCAGCATCTGTGATTCGGCATTTGTGTTTCAGCAGTCGTGTTTCAGCATCTACGTTTCAGCATCTGTGATTCGGCATTTGTGTTTCAACATATGTGATTCAGCATTCCTTGTGCGTGTTGACATCCTTGACTGCTCCATAACCGATTTCCATCAATGACAACCTTGATCATCTGCATCATCTCTGCTGTAGCCATCTTTCCAACAACAACTATATCGATTTTACACCAGATCTCTTCCTCTCAACCTGCCCAACCCAAGGAATGTACCCCTCCATTGATCTCAATCTCTCGAGTGTCCCATTCATTTATTGGGGTCTCTTTAGTACAGGTAACCAGGAATTTCTCAGCTAGGAAACTAAAGGGAAACTCATTTATAGGAAAACCACCAACAAACACTTGTTGTTACAGTGCAACTCACATAGGACTTTAGTCTTCGGGCCTAAAAACCTGTCTCTTCAGTCTTAAACTCCAAATACACTCCAGAAACACTCCAACATGCTCTAAACTTCTCCCTCCATGGATGCACTAGCTCCAACTGCTACTTGTTTTTCTCTTCAATTGTTTTTCATGCCCAAAAATTGAATGTGTAAAACTATTGTAACAACCCATATGAATTTCCTCCCTTTGACTTGCTTGCTTGACTCACACACCTCCCCAAGATGATTGTACTCAACCCCCATTCTCCCAATAACTATAGGATGTGACTTCTCACACCCACCCTCTTACGTACATTTAAGCATTGGCTTGGGGACACTCAATCAGAAAATAAAGTTTAATACATAGTCATAATAAAATCTAGGAATGTGGGTTGAATTAATAGACATGGGTATTTTCCCCTTGGACCCCTCTTAGCCATTATCCTAGACCCTCCCCTCTCTTGTGAATTAATTCATCCCCCATCTTTGTCCATGTCCCCTTAGCAGTTGGCATCACATATTATTATTAAATTCAAAAATACATTTCACATATACATCACTTTGGTTGTAGCCACACATTATATCTACATTAAGAATTAATTAATTTGGGGACTATAGTGGGGATGTTACGAGATCGGAAATTTTATAAATTGCTAAATAACCTATTATTATTCCTTGCCTATAGCATGAGACTATTGATTTTAATTTTTGAATTAGTTTCACATATATACATTGCAAAACTATAGTCATATTATAGTTTAGTTGAAAATTAAATTATTTTTGGTGATTTTTCCTGAATTGGTTTAAAATTGTGGATTGATTTTTTCATCATGGACAATCTAAGAAAAACAAAATACATGCATTATAACGCTATAGTTTGTTTATGATAAGCACATGAAAATCATATAAAATTTTGCACAGAGGCTTGAAATGCATTTCTTGCACAAGTTTTCCATTACTACCATCAATTACTATCTTGCACATTATAAATTATTGGTTCAGTATGGCTAGTGATTCTACAACACACATCAACTATTTTTTTCAATATCAATGCCATTTCAAACCTAGAATCTAATAAAATTACTAGAAAATTCATTTCCAATAATGGCCTAACCACATTTGTCATGTCTGCAAACCCCAAGATTTTATTATTGTCTACAATGAAAATCTTGGAGGACTTGTTAAGGATGTTGAGGGGATTTTAATTGAGAAGGAATCCATGGAATTTTATCACTATTTTCTTGCATTGAGGAAGCTCCATAGGGACATTATTAATTATAAATTAGAATTCTTTAGAGAATTATGGTTTACAGAGGAGGAAGTTGGGAATCTTGCTAAGTTAGTAGCATATGCTTCTAGGGTAATCTAGGAATAAATTAGTGTAGAATCGCGAGGTTCTTTTTGAGGAATGGAAGCTTCCTTGAAAATTTATTTTGAGTCCTCATATGACTTTACATTACATCTTGGAGAAGAGACTAAAGCCAAGGATCAATGTTGTTGGGGACTTGATGATGAAGAAAAAAAATCATCAAAGAAAATTGTTTTTTACTATTTAGGGTGTTATATCACAGTGTGAAAGAAGAATTTTCTTAACAAAGAGGTGGGAAAGCTTGTAGCATAAACATTTGGTTTCTATATTAATTGGTTGTAATTGAAGAGGTACTCAAAGGTTTCAAACCTGCAAGAATACAATTGGCTGTTTGGTTGGTTGTTTTTCAATTGAATATGTACATAGAGGTTTCAAACTTATGATGACAAGTTTTATGGTTTGACATGTTTGAGTAAGTATTAATGTAGGGAGTGTTGTTGAGCCTTAACAACAGTATTAACAATTTACAAAGAATATAAACTTGCAAGGTGGAGAACATAAACTCTGGGAGAGAAGTGAGGGACATCTTTGACACAAGGTAAGAAGGAAGGATTAGAACATTTTTTGCCTATACAAATGAGTTTTATGTCATTAACTTGTAACCTTAAATAAAAAGGTATTGTTTACATCTATTATGATTATATAACTCAACGAGTAAGAGTTATGTCCATACAAAGGTAGAGGATGAAGAGGAGGAGGGAGTGGCAATATTCACACTCTTGATTGGCTCTAGTAGACTATATGGTGTTCCACACACTAGATGCCATGTTCCTGACAAAAAAAATTGATTATGATAATGGTTATGGGGCAATGTTGATATTATCCCAAGGGGGGAATATATGGGGTTACATGCATATGTAACGGGGTAAATGTATATGTAATAAGGTCATCGTAATAATGGGCCCACATGTGCAACAAGTGAGAATACGTATATATATGGTCAATATAGTCATTATTGGAAACAAACATGATTTTTCTATATGAATGTGTTTGGGTTATTTGGAGGAGTTTCTCCTATTATTTAAGGATTTATTGTGTAAGTAATATCTACTATCACTTTCAGAGTTCTGCTCCTCATTCATATCTTGTGTAAATTGTGTGTATTATGGTTTATTATGTTATTTTAAGGATTTGGTACATAACATTTGGTATCGAGGCAATAGAGGATTGAGTTTCAACTACATAGGATTATAATTAGCAAGATTGTAATAGGTTGAAGGTCAGTGAACAAGACAATCTCCAAATTAGGGTTTTAAAAGGCATGTTAACTTAAAACTAACATAACTTTTTATTGGTATCTATAATTGAGGTGATTCAAAATCCTCGAGAAGATGGAAAGAGAGTAGAATATATCAAGAAAAGTATCATAAATATTTAGTATCATTAATGTTATATAAGAAGAAAATAATTTAAGGCTTTTGGTTGGATCCTAAGTAAGAATCAATAGAAATACGTAAATTTAGAGGAGATGAAGATGGAATTAATCCGGAGGAATTGTTGATAATTCCAAAGGAAATTGATACAAATTCTTTTGTGGTAATTTAATGTATTGATGGTGGATATTTTAAGTGGTGGAGGATTCTTGATGATGATACTAGAGTAAATGCCACGTTGGAAGTATTTGAAGAATTGGTCTCAAATAAATGGATCGAGGACATAAAAGTAGAGGGGATGCATATAATTCAAGAAAAATAAAAGAAGATATAGAATAGATCAGGAAGAAGGGTGATTATTTGTGCAAGATACATTCCCTTAATGAAGCATTGATATAGGAGGTTCATAAAATTACAACATGAAAATATTAGCAAAGGAAAATGGAAAAAAAGATGATTCAATGGAAGAATTGAAAAAGAAATATGAAAGGTGTGAAGGAGCTAAACCCATGGATCATCCACTCTAATACCAAATATTATGTACCTAATACTTAAGATATCATAATAAACCAGAGTAAACATAGTGTACACAAGATGTGAATGTAGAGCACAACTTTAAAAATGATAATAGAGATGATTTACACAATCACTCCTTAGAATAATAGGATAACACCTCTTCCAAATATCCTAAGTACAATGGCATAACCAAGGAATATGTTCATGACCCATAATGACTATATATACCTATTCTCGTGCATTACACATGTGGGGCCTTTATTAATCTAATCTCTTATTATTATATAATTACCCCATTACATATACATGTAACCCCATATATGCTCCCTTTAGGGTCATATGAAATGTGGATTGTTTCTTTAGAGAGTCCCAAACAATGACATAAAGAACATGTAGCATTCTCTGAACCCATGTGATTCACCCAAAAAACTCAACTATAAGATTTACTTAAAGATATATTTTTGGTTGGCTTGATAAGAACAATTTTTCTTGAATAGAATAGTCAATTTGATTGTGGTGAAGGAAATTTCCAAAGCATTCCAATGTCTTTGAATTGTTTATGCATTATCAAAGTAAGATCATTTTTTTCCAAGTTCATCTTGTTAAATGAATTCCTAATGGGCAACATTTGGAATGTAGAATCATTATAGTATTGGACAAAAGTAATTAGCAAGTCCAATTACATGTAATGTTAGTTACATAATCTAAATTTTGCTTGGATAGCAATAATAAGAGAATACATTTATTGTCCCTATGAAGTAATGCTAGTTATATTTGGTATGAATTGTCTAGTTTGATGTCTCCAAAACCTATTCTGAGTAGGGTTAGTTCTAAGTTTCTCTATATAATAAAGAAAATTTATTGTTGAAACAATTTTACGGACTCCTACATAGCTACAAGATAGGGTTTTCTCTCTCCAATGTTGCAATATGTTGAACCATGACCCAAAAAATAGAGTTGTTGGGGTTTTCCTCTTTGTACTCCCTTTTTATTTGTTTTATTATATTACGATTTTGTATCTAGATGAATAGCATGAAAATATTTAAATGGGAAGTATAGGGATACCTTTAAGATCAACTACAAACTTCCCAAACTCATCTTGATACTTAAATCCAAAAGTAGCACCCATTATCCTTTATACATTAATTGTTTTGAAGATTTGAGTCTTTTGTATTATGCCTCATTATAACATATTTCAATCCTTGATGTTCATTTGGATTCAATGGTCACAAGTTTGATTCCTATGGAGTCAATTTATAACCCAAATTTGCATCCAACATGTAGGTCCATATGTAGATATGGGCCCTTTGACATCTTGATCTAGGTGGTGATATTGGTTAAACTTAAACTCTCCAAATCACTGATTTTTCCCAACAATCATAATTAGTGCCTTGAAGTGTTTAGTGTTGACCCTAAACATGTAATAGGGTGAGGATGTTTTCTTTCTCCTGACCTCTTGTGGTGATTCTAAAAGAAAGTAGTTTTTTTTTTTCATTTTTAAATTTTTTTTCTTAAATTAAATTTCCTACCTAAGAGAGCAATAAATCATAAATTTCAAATAAAATGACAATTTGATGCTAGATATTCATTCACCTATGGTGCTAGGATTTATAATGGGAACTTCCTTGTGTTTCTCAAATTTGCAATCACTTGTTGGAAAATACCCCATGAGTACGAAGTAATCTTACTTGAGTGTTATTAAAATGTATGTACACTCTATGATCTAAGTTTCTCATATATGACTTGAAAATGGTGATTGTTGTACTATATTTAATGAATTCAAAACAAGGTGAAAAAGTAGTACTCAATTTAATGTTTTAGTTCCCTTGTGGTCTCAATTTGAGAGGCAACATTTTCGGAAGCCTTCTAAGGGGCACACTAGATCCAAGGGTTTAATGAATTCAAAACAAGGTGAAAAAGTAGTACTCAATTTAATGTTTTAGTTACCTTGTGGTCTCAATTTGAGAGGCAACATTTTTGGAAGCCTTCTAAGGGGCACACTAGATCCAAGGGCCCTTAGATCTTCAAACTTAGCCTTCAGGGAGTTTGTTTTTACAAGTAATTTTGTTCTACATCACTTCCATTACAAATGTTTTTATTTTTTCAACTTCACTCTTTTTGACATTTATTTTTCTTTTAAATTTACCTAATTCTTTATTTGGCCAATTCATCTTGGCATTGATAATGAATACATAAAATATTTTCAGATGGAATTTAAATCACAATAGAAGGGACTCAATATCTATGTCTTGATTTCATTTCCTCAAGTTTGAAGTATTACAGAACTAGTGATAGCAATCATTGTTTTCTCTTGAGGTATGGTTCTCTAAAACATTCTTTCCAACCTCCCCTGTACTTATTTTTTTTTTTACATCTCAATTTAAAGGATTTATTATTTCTTATATAGAAATTGATATGGGACAAACCCCTCAGTGATTTTCCTTGTTCTCCTATAATATGTTGTGCTTAAATTAATTCTATTGCATGGTTTCATCACTTGCTTTTGTTGAGTTTTTTTTCTTAGATCTCAATAATTGAATGGCCAACCCCTAAATGTGGATTTTGCATGCTTATTTGTGTGTATGTACATGCACATTGAAAGTATAATTTTAACAAATCAGGAGTTACTCTATGACACAAATTCTAAGACTTATCTTGTTGTGTGGACTAATTCTCAAGGATGGTGACGTGGGTTTTTGTCCATGGATTCTTAGCTTTGAACATGGATTTAAGGAAGACAAAAGAGTCTGGATATATTAAGGGATACCAAATAATTTTTCGAGTAAGTATCTATTTGATAATATCTAGATAATCACATGATTCGAATTATAGGTAAAAAGGAGGTTAGCAATGCAATGGTTCTTGTATAGAAATTGATATAGGATAAACCCTTTAGTGATTTCCCTTGTTCTCCTGTAATTTGTTGTGCTTAAATTAATTATATTGCATAGTTTCATCACTTGCTTGTGTTGAGTTTTTTTTCTTAGATCTCAATGGATGAATGGCCAACCCTTGAATATGGACTATGTATGTTTATTTGTGAGTATGCACATGCACATTGAATGTCTAATTTTAACAAATCAAGAGTTACTCTATGACACAAATTCTAAGACTTATATTGTTGTGAGGACAAATTCTCAAGGATGGTGATGTGGGTTTTGGGTTATGGATTCTTAGTGTTGAACATGGATTTAAGGGAGAAAAAAATAAAGTGGATATATCAAGGGATACCAAATCATTTTTTAGGTAGGAATCTATTTGATAATATCTAGATAATCACATGATTCAAATTATAGGTGAAAAGGAGTTTATCATTGCAATGGCCATTTAAGTGTATTTTACTCTTGTGCTTCTTCCAGATTGTGCTAACCACCATAGGACTCCACAATTTCTAACTCAAACATGTATATTAGAAGCATAGGAAGGGGAAAAGAGAATAGTATTTTGTCTATATACCTATAGAAGTTCTGAGCTATATTTATTTTATGGATTAATAGATATCTTACAATAGGTGGTCCATGTAAAGGATGTAATTTAAACTCTCTCTGTTTTATTTAAAATGTGAAGGGCATTGTCTTACATCTCCATTGATTTTCCTATATATATTTATGCTTTTATTTTTTATTGATTTAGTGGGGTAGATCCTAATGTGACAAGGGTTCTAGAAAGGGAAAAAATAGCTATGAGGTGAAATGAAGGTGGAGGCCCACTATTGTGTTTAACATGTTCTTCTTTGTCCATTTATGGGAAAAGGGATAGTGTCTTTTTATTGATTTTGAAATTTGTGATAATCAATACCTAAAAAGGAGGGAATGTAGATATGATATTAAGGCCTATACAGAGTTTTACACACCTAAAAAGAAGGGAATGTGGATATGATATTAAATCCTATACAAAGTTCTACACAATAAGATATTTTTCTTTGCTCTACTCCATTTATAAATATGATTACTACATGACATTATTATTAGATAGATATAAAAGTTATTCATGTATTTTAAAATAAATATACATTTTATTCATGTGTTTGATGTGTTTGATTTTTTCATAGAATTTTCAAATAATTTGTTTTATTTTTTTTAATGTTGCAAGAGGAAAATCTACATCATCATAGTTCTCAAGAACCTTGTTATCGTAGCCTTAATTTATCTATAAATTCCTAATTTCTAATTAAATTCCTAGCAACATTTTTGTAATAACCTTAAATTCTCCATGATGAAATTATTTATTTTATTACAAATTCACATGAGTTCATTGTTTAAGTGTAGATTCACATGATCACATCACCTCTGGACAAAATCCTAAACAATGTTGTTGTCATAGCCTTAATTCTTTGCAAGCTACCAATAGCCTTCAATCAAAATGACAAGGTATATAACTTGTTTTGAGATTTAAAATGATGAAAGACATCTCGATTTAAGTAAATAGACATATGGCATTGTTTTGTATATAGCTAAACGCAAACGTTGTTGATCCATGTGGGAATAACCATGACTATATTTTTTTATTTTTTTTAAGCATGGGAACAGCAACCTCCCAAGAGTATATCCAACAGCCCGCAAGCCAGATATACCAATAACTTGTGACTCAGCAGGGGCCGAGACGTCCCGAGGCACCACCTAAGTGAAACCTCTATCCCAGGGGTCGTCTACCCTTCTAGCCTTGTCACAACGGGCCAATATGAGCATCCCTACCCCCCGCCGGTTTTGAACCTGTGACCTCCCCGGAGATAACACATGTTCTTAACCATTGGGCCCACTCAGGTGCTCGACCATGACTATATTTTTGAGCGAAACAAGCCATGTTTGGCACTGGTATCTTTAAAGTTTGTAACAAGGCTTCTTTATAGTTGGAGTGAATTTCATAACTTGATTGATTTATTAAGACTAACTTATTAAGATTATAGGTTTGACTTGAGGTAATTTATTTGTGTTGGTTTTAACTTAATATAGTTTCTTGAAGTTATTAGAAAAATAATATTAATGAATTGATTTTCAATTTTATTTGCAATCGAGAAAAACAATTTCAAAACCAAAAAATAGTGATAATGGCTCCTAACAATGTTTTATGGCAAGTAGTTAAGTGTTTTATGGTAGGTAGCTTTTGGAAGAAGCTTCATCGTACTTTTGGTTTTGTGGGAATTTAAGGGAAGAGACGAAGCAAGAGTATGAAGTTAAAAAAGAATGACTTGAGGTAATTTCTTTGTGTTAGTTTTAAATTAATATAGTTTCTTGAAGTGATTAGAAAAATAATATTAATAAACTGATTTTCAATTTTATTTGTAATTGAGAAAAACAATTTCAAAACCAAAAAATAGTTATAATGATACATAACAATGTTTTATGGCAAGTAGTTAAGTGTTTTATGGCAGGTAGCTTTTGGAAGAAGCTTCATCATACTTTTGGTTTTGTGGGAATTTAAGGGAAGAGACGAAGCAAGAGTGTGAAGTTAAAAAGGAAATGTGAGGGTTCTATCTTGTTTTAATATGGGTGCATATATTTAGAAACATTTTTTGGAATATTTTCATACTAATCCTCCACTTAGATGGCTAGATTTTAATAATTAAAAAAATATGATAAAATCCTAGGTCAATAATGTGTGTGTGTGCGTGCGTGCTCTTTTTAGGATATATGTGTGTGCGTGTTTAGGAATTACAATTTTCATTACCAATAAAAGGAAATATTTTATCAATTTTCTATTTGAAAGTTTTGAAATCAAACATGGCTCTTAGAGAGTGTAATGATTTATATGTTTGTTTATATGTTTAATTTATTACTATTATTTAGGTTTTTAGGTTTAATTACGATATTGTTTTCAATTTTGAAGATTGAGTTATCTTAGTTTCTATTGATATATTTAATGTTTGGTGATTTCTTGCTATTTTTAATTAGGTATTTGTAATAAGCTTTTTTAGTTGATTTTTGACATTTGAGATTTAAATTTGAAATGGGTTATTCCTCCAATATGTGTTAATTGCTTATCAACTTTTACTTGTATACATGTGTTTTGTCGAAACATGCATTTACTAACAATGGGATTGATTCCATCGATGAACTTTAAAAGACTTTCATCATGGAATGCATTTATATTTCTAAGGGAATATTATTCCATTTGTAATTGCATGACTTCATTAACATTCTTCCATGTTATCTTCTTCATCATCATTGTCCTAGTAACATATGTTGTTTTAGTGTTAAAGACTACCAAAATGAAATGGCAATTTAGGTTAGGTGAATAATTAGCTAGGAGAGTAGCAAACCACTTTTTACTATGACTAGTGAAAACATGCATATTGGTGTTTTTTGAGCCCTCAAAACCCCCTATAATGTTTTGAGCAAAGCTTTGGGACCATCCTTTTTCTTTATAGTCTAAAAATGCTTTCTTTTGGATTCTTATTAACCTTGGCTCCTCATTGCCTTGAAACATTGTTCATTCTTTTCAAATACATAAGTGAGATGATCCTTCATGATTTACTTACTTTACTATGACTTGAATTGATTATTTCTTAATTAGTTTTCAATTTGCTTAAGATACTCAAATTGCCTCCAATTTTTGGATCAGGCCTAATTGTCAGATCAACTCCCTTCCCTTCTCTTCCTTTAAATGTTGAACCCTTTCAACATCTAAAAATTCATCCTTTTGTCAAATAAGTTTTTTTCTCTTCCTTCGTTTGTTAAATCTCTTCTCAATTTCAAAATCGACCCCAATTTTAAAATTAGGGTCTTGATTATCAAAAGTTCAAATCCATTTCCATTTTAAAGACAAAGTTTGATGTTGTGGCTTTACCCTTTAATTTCATTATGACTTTGAAATTGACCTTGATTTGTTAATTAGGACATTTGTTCACTTTTGATGCTCAGTCTCTCTCTCTCTTTCTCAATTTCAAGATCATGCTCAATTGTCAAATTGGGCCTCCTCTCAACCCACAATTCAAACTTTTGGACTTGATAAATACTCGCCAAAACCTTTTTCAGCCCGATTTCATAATCAACCCAATTATTAAATTGGGGCCTCTATCTACCAATTCATCTTCTCTCTTGCCCCATATTTGTGATCAATCTTGATTGTCGAGTCAATATCTCTTTACTCAAACACTTTTATGAATCAGGTCCTCAATTGTTTAAAGTTTGAATTCAAGTTCTTCTATTTTAAATCCAAATTTAGACATAGGCCTTATTCCTCCACCTTTTTAATTTCCTTTTGAACTTTACCCTAAATTTCAAACCAGGAATGATTTGTTGATCGAGATGTTCATCTACTTTTCATACTCAAAATCTCTCATAATTTCTTCCTCGAGCCTGATTGTCAAATCAATCCTCTTATCAACCCATTGTTTGAACATTTTGACCTTGCTACCTGTTATACAACATTTTGTCGCAGCAAGTGATACTGCCTATTCTATGACATCTAAAGAATAGAAATTTGGAAGAAAACTGAGAGAAAGTATTCTTGACAAGGATCAACTCTAAAAAGACCCTAAATTACAAATTTGTCACTTGTTGCTCACTATAAAGGTCCAACAACCTCACTAACCTCTCATCCTAACCTCCTCTTGGATTCCTCTCCAATCTATAAATGGAGGCATCTTCTAAAAGGAAAGGCTAATAAGTGATGAGTAAATAATTAATGGTGAATAGAGAATAGCTCATGGTTTGTAATTGAGAGTTTGTGAACTTCATTTTGGTCCTAAGAGATTTTGGGCTAAAGAGTTCAAGATATGGTGATGGGACTAATGGAAGCCACTTGGGTGTCGGAACATTGAACTGTTGGAAGGCGTTTGTCAATGCCAAGGCTTGGTTGTAAATCGTTTCCTGATTTATTAAAACAGTTATACATTTTCCTTTCCTAATAAAGGTTGTTAATGGTTTTTATTTGTATTTCTCTTTGGCTATTTACATAGATTCATTGAAATATATGTGTTCGTTACTTTCGCTGGTTCTATTTGATCCTTTTTACAGGTCTTTGTTTCTATAAAGCATTGGATCAAGCTTAGATCTACAATAAATAAGGACAAATGTCAGTTAAAAAGGTACGATTTTTCTATCATTTTTGCAATTTCATTTGGATCTAATGAAAGAGGTGTGTTCTGTCTGGTTTTGTTCTAGTTTCGGGTTCCTGAACTAGGGATATTTGTTTATGTCTACATTTACAAATTTATCCATAACACTCCCATATTTTTATGAAGTCTTTTGGAGTCTTCTTTTAGCCCAATTTTGTGATCAACCTCAACTACCAAATCAAGACTTCTCATAACTAGTTCCCATAGTACTTTGTCCTGATTTGGTTATCAACTCCAACTTCCAAATTGGGGCCTCTCGTCACTAAGTCACCAATCTTTCATCCTGATATGGTAATTGGTCCCAATTATCGAACCGAAACCCCACCCCCTAAAAAAATACATATTTTAGATTTTGAATTGTTAAGTTCGATGGAATAATTGATTTGATTTTAAGGTTAACCTTGTGTGCCTTGTCCTTAATGCACTAACATGCAAGTACTTTTATATGGCTACAAAGGGATACATAAGAAGGAAAGAAAAGAGTTTGAATGGTCAAGAAAGGAATTTGAATAGATAGAAGGAATCAAATCCCTAGGTGGCAAAAACAGACAATTTGATGGAGGAACCCAACAACCAAGGAAGAGAATCAAACAATCAAGAAAATACTTCGAACTAAAAAAAGTAATCGAACCCCTAGGTGGAAAAAAAGGATAGCTGGATAGAAAAAACCAATATCCAAGAAGGGGAAACAATTAGTCAACAAAGGGACCGAGTGATAAATATTAATCTTCTTCTTTTTGTATAAATCACATAAAAACAATAGAGAAAATGTTTTAGCTTCAGATTGTAAATTGTTTTCAAGATTAACTAAGAGGCCAACTGGCTGGGGATTGATTATGTATGGATAGTGTGGGACTACTTCCTTACTTTCTTATGGTAGAATGACTATGAGTTTATTTACTTTTACCTTAGATAGTTCTCATGTAATTGTGGTTACTTCTTGCTATTATGATTCAATTAGTTTCTAGGAGTGAATATAGAATGGTTGTTGGTTATTAAAATAAGACTAACATAATTTTATGACTAGTTACTTAATTGTTTTAACCATTAATTCATAGTAAAGTATTTTTTTGTTGTAATGGTTAGAATGGTTATTTATTTCATATTATTTTTTATTCTCAAATCCTAATTCATAATAAAGTATTTTTTGTTGTAATGGTTAGAATGGTTGTTTATTTCATGTTATTTTTTATTCTCAAATTCTAGCTAAATGTTTATATTAAAACTACATTTTATTATTAGTTCTAGAATCTCATTGTAAGATTTAGATAATTAAATCCAAAGCATTTTAATATTTAGATCATTACAGTAGAGGAGGTTGTTATCCCAAATAAAGAAAAGGCTAATTGAATCTTAGCTCCAAAAAAAACTCCTTTAATGTGAGGAAGGGCATTTTTGTGTATATTAACAATATAGATTTTTTAAACAATCTCAATATGTATGAGATAAACCAAATCATTACATTATGTTAGTACAACTCTTCTTATTCTCATTCTAGCAGCATATTTATAATGTATGTGGCCAATTCCAATTTCACAGGTTATTATAATAAGAATATGGGTACCTACATGTTTATAATGTATGTGGCCAATTCCAATTTCACAAGTTATTATAATGGAGAATATGTGTACCTAATAAATATAGAACTACATTAATTATTAATCTACTACCTTGAAGTTGATTAAAAAAATGTCAAAACGTATTCTCTTGAAATTTATCTTCATTTTTAAAAATGAATTTTACCTTGCAGTTGATTAATTAATGTCATTAAGTATTGTCTTAAACTTATCTTTAATTAAAAAATGAGCTTTACATTATTTTATGGTTTAAAATCAATTTTGAATTTTACATTATGTATCATATTAATTGTTCTTACGGTTTCAACTTTCACATAGTGGTTTTATGATTGAATAAATTTATTTACAAATTTGATAGGGCAATGCGCTTTGATTTTGTTGAAGCAATTATCTCGATCGTATGTATAGATATGTATACAAATTTAACAAGGCGAGTTGCAGAGCAACAAGTCCCTGCTTGGAGGGGACTGCTGCAACACGCCTACACTGAAATCACTATGCTCTCTTTGAACTAGTAGGTGAATACCGTACTTGCTTATCAGTGAATACGGGGATTGTTCTGAAACTTATCTTAAGCGAACGGACTTAATATATATCTATCGTCAGAATGGGAAACGAAACTGAGGAGCTGAGCAATGCTTTCAAGTAGAAAAATAGGCAACTGTAATTGTTTCAATCTCTTCCTGTTATTCTATTCTTTTAAACAAATAATTTACAATTGTTTGAAAATAGTGCCTCCATTAAATATTTCTAAAACATGATCTGTTTGTTTTGGTTTTTCCTCAAATTGTCTTGCAAGAATCTTGTTCTTTGATCTTCCTTACACTTCATTTCTTCTCCTTTCACATCGCTTTTCATATTCAATGCTATGGAGTCGAGCTATACAGAAATTAATAAATTGAAGACGTATTATGAGCTGTGATATAAGCTCTATAACGTGAGAGATTATTATATAATAAGTTCTACGTTTTGATGTTTTTGGATTCTCGGACGCCTTTAACCAAAGATTTTAACATTTATTCAAGCATAGTTTATAATTGTAAATTGTAAATTAACGTTGTCATTTACAACATCAGTTGATCAATTCTTTAGTAGGAGGTCTTCGTTCCCAAAAGGTTATCCATGCACTGCTCTGCATCGAAATAATTAATTGTAAAACCAATATGAAGGCCTTCAAGTTTTAGATTATAGAAGTTAACATCGCTGCCCCTTAGAAATCACTGACTTGGAATAAACCCCAATAAACCCCACTTGGCATGAGAAGTTGATCGTGGCAGTAGAAGACCACTTCCTCTCCAATTGGCGGCTATCCTGATGTTCAAGTAAGGAGACACTCCCACCTGATACCCCATTCATCTCTGTTCAAGTAAGGAGACGCTCCCACCTGCAGATTTCTTTTGCACATCACTGATAATGAGCAGTAACAGCTTGAATGGGTGGGATGTTGTAGAGATATAGTAGTAATAGCTCCAATGGGTGACCTGTTGCTTTTCAATGTGTTGGCAGTTGCATTTTGTGTATTAACCTAAGTCACCAGACACGTGGACACGGGACACGGAGGACACGAAAATACGAGTGTTGGACACGG
>JZKD02S0920001.1:815660-835862 GCA_000966675.3 Picea glauca | reverse complement strand
AAACCCTGGACGCAAAGCCTCATTGTTCCTATTTTTAAAAATGGGGATAAAAACATTCCCTCTAATTATAAGACCATTATGATTAGCCCGATTTTAGCCAAGCTTTATGGAATTAATTTGGAAAAGAAGATTAGCATTTGGCTAGAAAGTCACCGTAAAAGAGCTAAAGGCCAGGCCGGGTTTAGGAGATATCATTCAACTATGGACCAGCTTGTTACCTTTAGGATCATTGCAGAGAATTTCTGCAATACTAAAACCAATCTTTTTTGTTGTTTTGTTGACTTTAGAAAAGCTTTTGACATGGTTCCTAGGAAAAACCTTTGGAATAGGTTGGAAGAGATAAAAGTGTCTCTCGAGTTGAGGGTTGCTACAATAAGGATGTATGAGAACGTTATGAGGGCTAGTCAAAAGAGATTAACTGCAATATCAGAGTCAAACAAAGTTGTCCCTTGTCCCCTACTCCTTTTTCTCAGGGAACTTCACGAGTTACTTTTATAATAATCTCATTTCATAAAATTCACAACATAATCTAAATACAAATCATCATATGGGAGCAATTTTATTGATGAACTATGCTATGAGCATAAAATACATCACGAAAAAAGAGTTTTAAAAAATCTTTTTCAATTAGTTTAAGCTAAAGTACATTTTGATTTCAATAATGGTCACGTTGATTGCAAAGGAACGAAAACTAAATATAGCAATTTCTATTTAAACAATACAATACACACGTGTATTTGACTTAAACTAATGAGACACAACCATTCTTTGAAAGGACTTGGATTTGATTTGTTTCAAGGTCTGTGTATGCCTTTTCATTTTGTGGTCGTTTTTCAGATGTGAGCATCATGGAATAACTAGTCTTCGCTCTTTTGTTTCCTTCAGAAAGCCAACCAACAACATGGCGTAGACTTCGGTGGTCTACTGGCTAGGATGTCGGAGTACCCAGAAAAAAATGTAACCACGATCTGTTGTTATTTCCTCTACCTAGGTTGCCGAAACGAGAATTAAACTGCCAAACGAAACGTATATGACCAACTTAGGAATCTGGATGTTCATCCATTTTATGCAATTCATCTCTACTCGTGACTTGGTCCCGACAACAAAATCGGGAGAGACTGACCAATCGAAGTAGGCCAAAGGTAGCAATGGTCCAACACAGTGTCCCTACAATTTCTCTGACAAAGCCTCCACTAAATGGCCTTCTAACACTTCCAAGGAATAGGCAACTACCCAATTTTCTTCTCTGGTTCTTTCTAAACAGAGAACAACAACTCTAGTGATTACAAGGTGTGCACTTGGTTTTAAAAACAACGGAAGAAGATAAAAAATATATATAAAATATTTTTGGAATCTTCAAAATCTTGAAGATAACATAGCTTTGGACACAATGAGGAAGTTTTAGGGAATTTTATTCTGGAACACATTTGGAAAATATATACCTTATCAAGATTATAATGTGTAGCAACATTGTTGTAGAATTTATTGTACAAATGACCAATTGAAACATGTCTAATATCATTGGACTCTTGTGGGCTTTGTTTTGATCCTTGACATATTATTGTTTTTTTAACAGTTTTAGAAGCCTTACGCTTATTTTAGTCAATTGTACTCTCCTGGAGATCTTTACTTGAATGTGTGTTGATTTCTTTAGATCAAATGTGTGTTTATTTCTTTAGATCTATAGTCTGAATGGAAGAAAACAAAAAAAATTGCCCCTGCAATAGAGACCAATTGCCTTAAACATACCTCATTTTGGATACCTCACCCCAAAAACCTGCTATTTAGTTATAAGATATAGTCTTTTCCTTTGTCAATGAGCTATCTGGTGGGCTTCGAATGAAGCCCCATTAAATTTTCTACCAGTTTTCTATGTATGGGGTCACAGTTCTGAATCATAGTAACATGCTCTAAATAGAAAAGCAAAAGAAACTATTGATGTAATAGTACTAATTTTATTGTCTAATGCTCTTATTGTTGATGCCATTTTCTCTTTGTTGGGATGCAATATAGAAATAATAAATGTACACATGTAACATCTTTTATTTTTGCTATATACTCGGAAAAATTTAATACGCCATTCACTTTTCTATAATATTTTATTTTTCATAAAAATGTATATTACTTAGTTTCTTTTGGCGTTCCTTTCCCCCGCTTCGGGGTATGCTAGTTTATTTGAGTCCACACAAATGTTCTATTAAGTCTTTTATTTGAGTCCACGAAATCTCCAATTTTTTTAGTGTTTTGAACTTTACTAACTCTTTTATTTGAGTCTAGACTACAATTCCTAGATCAAAAGTGTAGACTATAATTACTAGAATACCTCCTTAATATTCTCCACAACATTTACTAGATTTCAGGGTCCACTAGCTTATAGAGGATGGATTATTTGTTTGCATAAGGTTCTTTCTAAATCCAACACATTACTTACATATAATCTATAATCTTTAGGATTTTAAACTATTTTATAATTTTGTACTTTTAACATGGTATTATTAATGTTTTAATATTATCATATAAAATGATATAATAAAAAAAAAAAAATCACAATGTATATGTTTTTTCTAAAGTCTGCATTAGATTGTTATGGCACAAGAGCTAGGGCACCTCAGTTATTGCAATGGTTTTTGTAAGTCAAAATTGGTTTAAAGTTGGTTTTAAAGATCAAATCATTTGGATAAGATGAAAGATAATAGATCTAATTATACCCTTAATAGTAAATTATCAACAAAATTTCAGTTGGTCAAAGACATTCACACTGATAGGTCATATAAATAGGAAAAGTAGAAGAAATACAAGACTGATTCCCTATGAGATCACTTAAGATCAACCAGGACAAGTTTCAGATCAATCTAGCCTAATATTCTTCCCTAGCAGAGTAAATTTATACTATGTATGATAACACTGTATTCAGAAGCATCCAATGATCGTGGTTTTCATATGACCACAGGCATGATCTAGCGCTAAGCCTGGATAAGCACTTTTCCCACTTTGATAAATCGACGATCTTTGTTTTATTTAACCGTTAAGATAAATGGTTCTGGTACTTTCGGGGGGGAGAAGACCTTTCACAATCCCAAGGTAAGGGGAGGGTGAAATAATCGTCCTCTCAACATGTGGAGACACGATCAACGATGAGGATTATTTCGAGGGGTCACCTCTGGTTTAACGCCCTCACTCCTTCAGCACCTGAATTGAGCTATGTATCTTGATCTCATCCAAGACCAACGATGATCCAACGATCGTTGGGCTTCAATGTCTTTTTTCCACGATGCACCTTTGTTGATCCGACGATTGAAATAACTCTGTAGGTTTATTCTTTCTTTCAATCAAACGATCTATGCTCGTCGATAAACCAAATGGACGATCGTGATTCTCTGTAATTTATGGTTACATGATACCATTGTAACTCTGATGCAAATCAACCAATAACAATATAAATTACACACAATATTTAGATCAGCGATCTAACAAGATAATTATAGAGAAATAATCTTTGTCTGCATTCATTTAATTGGAAATTCCACACTTACAAAAACAAAGTTCTCTACACTTCAAGAACAAAATATCACACTCAGGAAAATCCACTTCTTTTCAATCCAACCCAATCCATTCCAATCGAACCTCTTACAATTGACAAAATATATGCTAATTGACCATGTACCAGAAATTAACAACTAATCCCTATAAATCTGTCAAAATCCCTAGAATCAATTTAATCTCCTAAATTAATCAAACAAATCACCACCTAAGTAACTAATAAAGTCTTCTCGATGTCTTCTAGAGGCATTCAAGCCAATTATTAGAAATTCAAATAAAATTAAGAGGACCAACCCTCTTTGATAAAAGAATTTGAACCTTAGATCTATGAATTAAAAATTTTAATCAAATGCTCTTACATCAAAGACACAAGCTAATCTGTTTACTTGCATAAAGAATATTTTAAGGTTTAAAATAACATTTCGAAAGTTGAAAAAAGTATTTGAAAGCAATCCTTCGAACAAATAATTTAAAATAGTCTAACCATCAAAATATTTGATTCATTGAGTATAAAATGTTGCAGGCTTTTAATCTCTTTACAAATTCCAGATCTATATCTTTGTTTCAAATTCCACCAAAATAGAACCATGTTTCCTTCTTAGAGGAAGATCCCTCCCTTTCCTTCTATTTGTTTTACAATATATAAAATTATCATTACAAATCTCAAATCCAAAATTAGTGGAACTACAACCAAATAATTAATAGGTGGATATTGTTGACGTCTAATTTCCCAAATCGAATCCATGAGGTGGCTACTAGATATTTTGTTGACGGGGTATTTTTAGGAAACCAAATTAGTGAATTTCTAGAAAAATAAGCCTTAAATCTCCACCAGTAGCTACCAAACAGTTCACTTTTTCGAGAAACAACCCACGCACTACTCAAATGAGACTATTTTGCAAGTGATTTTTTTATGGATTTTCCAAATTCTTCACCATTTGCTCGGTAAATGCACCCAGAGTTGACTGCAAAAATAGTGACCTATGGGTTTTTTTTTAAAGCACATTTAACATTTTTCAAAACAGAGCTGCTGCAAAAACAATTACCTTTCTATAGCACGAGTTAAAATTGACAAAACCTACACTTCTTAACAAGATCACCATTCTGATAAGACAAGGTCTAATTTTGAAACTTAAAAATAATTACAGAAAGTACCAAGTTGCACAATATACATGTATGATTGAAATGCGATGTCAAAATATTTGAATTTTTTACAATACATTATTTGGAAATAGTGTTATTTTAACGCTACCCAAACCACACTATTTTTGTAGCGAATTCATTTTGACCTCGGAAAGTCTCACATATTAGGAAATTAAATCCAATCATCTATTATGTGACCAATTAAAACATATGCAATCACTTTCTTAACATACCATATAAGAAACACTTGAATTATATTAAATTAAAAGCAACGAAACCAAAAAGTGAACAGAACATTTGAAATATAAAGCAGATAAAGGAAAGATTAATATGGAGAAGGCTTATTAGAGACTATAAGCTTAGGGATGGAGGAGCAGTTATGCGTGTAGGTTTAGGTACTAATAGTATCGATCACCAAATACTTTTGACTTTCCCTTTACTTCTCTCTTTTCACAACGTATCCATCACCAAATCCTTTTGACATTTCCTCTAAGTCTGTTTTCACAACGTATCCATCACCAAATCCTTTCGACATTTCCTCCACCTATTTAGAGGTATCATAACGTATCCATCACCAAATCCTTTTGACATTTCCTATTATACCTACAGACCTTTCTCTTTAGATAACGTATTATACCTACAGACCTTTCTCTTTGAACGAATTAGATGCAGAGCGAGAACCTGTTTGCAACCTTTGAATGAAACCAGAACTCTCTCAACTTGCCTTTGACACTTCATTGGGTCGACGACTCGAAAGAATTCTTCAATTGATTCCTCGTGTCTAGCATCATATAAGCTCGAGTTACTAAGCTGACCTTCTGTATTCTGGTCTCAAATATAGAGACAAATTTGTTACAAATATGTTTTCACAAGTCCTTTCTTTGGAAGGAATCCCTTAGCTCAGGTCAAGGAAAGACATATCTCAGTTCAAGGAATCGTAGCTTCTAATTCAATGGAGATAGAGGCAAGCATAGGGGACCAAACTAAGCATAAGAAGTAGGAGTTTCATCTGTTTCAGTACGAAGTGGTCTCTTACCCAAGCTAGATTGTGGACACACTTGCAAAAAGTTGCAGGATCCTCTACTCGTACTTCCAGTGCAAGTGATGGATGGATAATAACTGTCATTTCAAGTTTATTGCATGTGTGTCAAGTTAAAATCCATATAAATTTGAACATGTAATTTGGCACATGAAAAATATAGAATTAGGTCTCCGACCGTGGGTATCTTATCCTATATTTTATTGTTTCAAAGCATGTCAAAGTTACAAACTTGACCTGAGAGAAACAATACATGGAGGTTGTTACAGGACTGGAGCTCACAGAGAAGGAAGAATTTAGAGAATGTTACTTGTTCCAAGCACATTTTTAAAATAATTGTGGCATAGATACATGTTAATAGTACAAAACAAGTTTTTAATTAACTCACCATTTTCAATCCATTTGATTAATTTTAGTCCCAAGTTGATTTTACAAATTGTCACTTTACGGTCTTCGTTTATGCAACAGGAGTTTCCAAAAGCTAAGTCAAGGTGAAATTACTTCTACAATTGATTTATAAGACAAAATTAGAGAACTGCAATTATGTTGAAAATAATTTACTTATTTCATTTTTTATTCAACTACTCTTATTTCATTGTAGAATTGTTTGAGAATAATATATAAAGGATATGATAGAATGTTGTAATGGTAGAGTTTTATGTGTTGATATAAACTAAGATGTGGAATATGAATATGGATTTTTGGTAGACATACGGAATTATCTTAAAAAGTGTTTTGTTTGAGGCGCTCTTTCTTTACCTATATTTGTGAAGTCTGAGTTTGCGCTACACACTAGAGTGCATGATTGATTCAATAGTTATATTCCTTTTGATGATTATATGAACTATTACTATGATTATTTTTTTATTTTTTATTTTTTTTTGTTATTCATCACATATAGAATTCAAGATAATTAAAGTTTATATATGTAGTATATTTTATATAATGTAGAGGTAAATGCAAATTCTTAGTGGCTACCCTATGTTTTATAGAGAAAAAATATTCCATAAATATAATTTGTATTCAGTGTATGGTTAGTTAGTTACATGATGAAAAGGAGTATCTAATATAATTTAGTGGTTGGATGTCAAAAATAATATATGAAATTGGTCATTTGTTATAATTTTTGGTGTTAGATGTTTGTGTCTCACATTGAAATGTAAGTGGCTTTTAAGTGTTGTGGTTTTTGTGTATTGTCAATGATGGTTTGATGTTAGCATGGTCACTTGAATAAATGTAATATTTCAAAATTTTAGATTTATATTTTGAATCATCAACTTGCTATTGGTGAAGAAGGTTGGGAATTAAAATGGAAATGGAATTTTTTCTTTGATATCTTTTTTTTTGTTTGTTAATGTGGCCGAACCTGTTGGCATCGGGATTAACCTATGGCTTGAGAAACCGTGACTCAGGGGCATCTAAGCCGTCAAAATCACCCGGGGATTGCACCCGACCTAAGCCACACCAACCCTTAACATGGTTGGATTTTTTGTCCCCGCGGGTTTCGAACAGGTGACTTTTCAACACAGAGTGGCTTAACAACACACTCCATCACCGACTATCCTACACCTCGGGGACTTTCCTTGATATCTTGATAAATATAAATATAATGTATTAACTATGAAGAAAGAGTTCCAAAACCGCAAGGCTGAAACAAGAGCCTACATGAGCAATATTTTGAAAAGAGAGCCCACATATGGTAATATCAAGTAGTGATCCTTTGAAAGAAGTTTCTACAAGAACAACCCATTTGAGAGAGCATGCTACTCTAGCTTAGTCACTTTCCTCTTGTATCCATTTTTCCCCTTCCTTTTTTGGTCACTTATGCACATTAATAAAATAGATTTATTTGTTTCTTCTATACCTACCTCATGTTTCCTCTTGCAACCATAAGCCCCACTTCATCCCAAAATGGTGATTGTGCTCATGTAGGTGACTACATTTTTCTGGTCCACATTTTAAAATCTTAAACTTCATAAATACCATGTATTTATATAGATCTTCATTTCCTAGCTTGTAACATTTGAGGGTTTTTGCTTTGTTGAAGGTTGAAGCACCTCTAGAAATTTAGTATCTTTAATAATTGAGTATCATTAGTAGAAAAATTATCTCTCCTTATTATTGATTTGCAATTTCTTGTAATTAACATCATATTGACTTACTATTGATTTGCAATTTCTTTTAATTAACATCGAATTAGTGATCCATAAAGTTATGCTCATCAACTTCATTTATTTGTGTTCAGAGATTCAAATAATAAGTATCTTTGTGATAAAAAGACTTTGCAGATTATCAATGCTTATAGAAATGTGACTAATTCCTTCTTTTCAAGATTGCTAAGAGGATAACTTTGATTATAATTTTTTAAGACTTTGCAGATTATCAATGCTTATAGAAATGTGACTAATTCCTTCTTTTCAAGATTGCTAAGAGGATGACTTTGATTATAATTTTTTAAGATAAATGTATAAATGCATTGTAACTTTTATGGGAATGGGTATTCAATGTGTTTATTTGTTATGATTGTAGAAGTCTGGTACTATTTCTTTAGTTACAAGTTTATAATTTGTTTGTAATGGACTTTGATGAGGTTATCAATTACTCTTCAAAATCTCATTATACATTTTGTCGGCATAAGAATCAAAATATTATTCTAAGAAAATAGTATCTTTGCTAAGATCAAACTATCATATAATGTTTTGAATTTTCTTCATTTATTTTCTTATATTTAAATTTTCTACGAAGTGTCATGAACATTTTTTTATATATATTTGTTCTCTTTTCTTCCTAGTAGGATTTTTGGAAAGTAAGCATTCTCTAGTAGTGATGCAAGATGGTATAATTTTTTGCTACTATTAATTTGGTCCAAACCATAAGAAATGTATTGGAACCTTTGTATCCTCTTTTTGTGCTTGACAATAATGTACAAGTAAGACTCCTAGCACATCACATATATAAGTTATATTTATTAGTCTTTCTTGTTATTTTTAAGGTATGACATTCTTGGAAATTACTCAATCATATTCTTATCTAGGATAACCATTGTTTTCCTAAGTTAATAGATAATTTCTATTTAAGATCTTTTTACATAGGCATTGGGTTATTGTATTTATTAGAATGTATTTCTCTCTAATTACATAAATATGTTGCATGGTATTATTTTTGAAATTATTAATTAAATAATGTTAAATTGTATTATATTATGTTATGTTTTCATCGACATATATGGCACTTGAACCCTCCTCTAGTTTAATTTTATCTAGATTATCTTGCATGAATTCAAACATCATTGATCCCAATTTGAGTCAGATGACATTTGACTCAATAAAAATCCATGTTGCAGTAATATTGTGACGAAAATATTGTGATATTTCAAGAATCACCAAATAGAGTCATATTCAGGATAAATGCCTATTGTTCTTATAACATGTAGATAGTTGTGGAGAATTATCACTTAATGGATATCTTTGGTATCCACCCAAAAACTGGTACCCAAGTGTTGATTTTTGGTATTCTTTTATAATCCAATTACTCTTTGTTGACTACTAAGTTACTTTATGAAGCTTACCCAAATAAATGTTCATTTCATGGCCATCAAGATCAAATTTGAGAATGAGTAGTTGGTGTCTATGAAAATGAATGGATTTTCAAATCCATGGGAATCCTTTCAGTAGCTCCAGGATCTTTTCATCCAAGAGGAGATAAGGATATCAACAATTGTAGTTATAAATAATGAATTCCCAAACTAGGTCCTCATCGGGAAGATGAGGAAATGAGACAGGATCTAATAAATACCTCAAGGAACATTTGTTTCCATCAAAGCATGCGAAGAAATACTTAAGTCATGTGAATTGTTTCAATTGCCACAAGATTGGCCACCAAGCATCTCAGTTTCCTAAGAAGAAGAAGGAAAATAAGAAGAAGCAAAAGTAGTTTATAGGGAGTGTAGAAGATTACAAAGTGGATGAATTAGCATATAAACTCGATACTTCCTTGTTCATGGTCATCATTCCTTTCCACTAACACTGTATCTAGTGTAGGGTGGTATGTGGATAGTGGAGCATCTGGACTCATGGCATTCAACAAACTTCAATAGAAAGAGGTGCACATACAAGTGGAGTTAGGCACTGATGCCAAATATCAAGTTATAGAAATGAGATCTATCTCTTTCTATATGCCCTCATGTGATGTTCTCAACTTGAATAATACTTTATATGTTCTTGGTTTAAGTAAGAAAATTCTTTCAATTTCATCTGTGACAAATATTAAGGCTGTTTTTAATGATATACAAGTTTTCATAATAGATCATAGCTAGAAGGATGGTCAAGTCTAGGCCAAAGGTGTATAAGAAGGTGTCTTGTACATGTTTCTTGCAAATATTGGTGGAACATGGTGCATTGGTGCATGCCTATGACAATATGTGAGCAATTTGGCATAAGAGATTGGATTTCTTGCACTATGGAGTACTATCACTCTTGAAGGACATAGCGTAGGAATTGTTAGATTTTAAGATCCAAAATCCAAAAACATGGAAGGGATCATGTTCACTTGGAAAGCATATTAAGAAAATGTTTCCAAGTCGTGAGCATAGATCAATAGTTATTAATCATCAAATTCATTTAGTTGTATGTGGACCTTTGTTAACAAGTCATTTGATAGGTATAATTGATCATGTTTCATGTATTCAGGATTCCTCTAGAAAGACATGGATTTAGTTTATGAAGACCAAGGATGAAGTCTTCGGTAATTTTCAACAATTTAAATCTCTTGTGGAAAATCAAATAGGTAAAAACCCAACATCTTGAGGTTTGAAAATGGTAGAGAGTATACCTCCAAGGACTTTGATGCATTTTTTAGAAAAGAATGAATCAAGAGGGATTTGGAAATGCTTACAACCCACAATAGAATTTGATGGTAGAGAGGAGGAAACAATGCATCATAGAAATTCAATCAAGGCTATGATCCATGATTTGGATTTTCCCATGTCTCTTTGGGGAGAGGTGTGAAATAAAAATATGTACATTTTGTATCAATATACACATAGGGAATTAAAGGACAAGAAACTAGAGGAAGCCTTCACTAGTGAGAAACCACAAGTATCTCTCTTTTGTGTATTATTTGGTTGTCATGTTTATATTCATGTCTAAGATTAGAAGAGAACTAATTTTGAACCCTCAAGTATCAAGGGTATTCTTTTGGGTACAATAAAAAATTCAAGGCTTACAAAGTCTACATTCTAGTGCAATGGAAGATAGTGGTTAGTAGGGATGTAAGATTTGATAAAGATGGATGGTCTTCAAGTTCCCAGAAGCATCCTATAGATACAATGGAAGGTGAGAAGGTAGTTGATATGAAGTTTGATATGGTATATAATCTAGACTTGGAGTTATATTAACAAGATCCTAGTTTAGAGGCAAAGGGATTACTTAGACATAATTTGAAGGAAGCAAAGAAAGTGGGAGCACACATGTCTAATTTTTGGGTGAGTTATCCACCTAGAAGTTATCCTTATTATGTTTCATTGTTGTCTTTTATCATTATGCAGATCCTTTCATCTTTGAGGAGGATAAACTAGAGTAGGTATAACATAGTACCATGGTTGAGGAGTATAACTCTATCCAGAAGAATGTTGTAAGGGAGTTTTTGTTGAGACTAGTGGGGAAATACGTGATAGATTCCAGGTGGTTATATTGTAAGATCAAGCATGTAGAAAATGTGAGCATAAAGGAGGAATTTGATACCCCTGTTTCCCCCATCTTGTAAATATAACTATAACTTGCATGTAGACTATGAGCAAACTGAATATGTGTGGACATTGGAACTAATGAACCTTTTTATTATAAAAGGTAATGTAAATAGATATGTGTTTTCTATTATTGAATAAAATGAATAGTGTTGCATAACTGTTGAGGAGGGGGGTTTGCCAAGATAGACCATGATGCTATGAGAGAGGTGGTGAGGGGGACTAGAAATGGTTGAGATAACCCCCACCAAACTAGTACCTTACTGGGTTTAAATTATTCAGACCTAGAACAGTCCTTTGACCCAGAAATAAATTATCAGTCAGGCTGGTGGTTGGGGAAGTCCCCCTGAAGAGTTAATGAGGAGATTGGCAACATACCCATCCAAGAGACTTCCTGACTTGACCCTGAGCTAGGGCTTCACACCCACGCAATCTTCCTGAGGAAGGAAAGAAAAGAAGGGCACTGGTGGGCAGAGGGGATTGCGAAGAAGAGAGGGGAGCACATGAAACTCTCTGGTTCTGGGGATAATTGAACCATAGGCTTGCTCTGGGTGCAAGAAGTAGCTGGTAGCATTTTTTGTCCAAGTTGATAAACGAGGTTGCAGGGAAGATTGCAGACCCCCTTGCTTGGTGAAAACAAAACCAATTACCAAGTTCTCGTGGGAGGACGAGTGTAAACTTCATCCCTAATTGTCGTTGAACGAGAATAAGGAGTCTCTCTCAAAGCATCATGGACTATATAGGGGGTGGCCAACGGTAAATCCATTCAAGAGTTGTTGTGCCTACGATTGGGTGCAAACGGGCACCCCTCTCAACAATTGTTTCACAAATCCTGGTTTACTGATAAGTATTTTTTTACTCTGTATATTGAAATTGAATTAATGGTTGAATGTATGTGTCTATGACAAAAATTGTATGGTATGATTAAAGTAGGAATTCTTATGGTTTTTCTATGAACCCGTGCTTTTAAATGGTTTATGCTTGCTTCAACTTAGTAGTTGGAGAGTTATGAGACGTAGGACTGTAAACAAGTCTAAGATTAAGTTTATGGTTCTTGTACTGACTGAGAAATACCTTTCTATGCCTTAGAACGTACGTCTAATGAATAGAAGGCGCCTCTTTCAAACCATATGTTTGTGTGACCAGGGGCTCATGCCCACAAACCTAACCAAATAATGGCAAAGGGTAGAGTGTGCAGCCTCAAGGCTTTCCAGGAAAACCCATATGACCGAGACCTTGGAAACCTTTGCTAAGTCTGAAAGGAGCTAAGCTCTTTTGGCTTCGAAACTCCTGGAGTTCGGATCTCCGGGATGCTATGACCTTACAACCATCAAAACCCCTGAATGTTTGAGTAGCGAATCATTGTGAGTCGTGGATCTAAGGATCCTTTGGGAGCCATCTTTTTTGTCCAATCGACTAGCGATAAGATAGTGTAAAACACTTCGACGAAGCACTACTACGGGAGATTCGACATGCTGATGAACGAGGATGTCATCGAAGTGTCGAAGGCCATAGTGATGTGGGTTGTTGATGTCACTGAGGGTGACGTAGACCCATAGTAGCGGTGCCACGTGTCACCCCAGTTTGTGAATTTCATAGATCTTAGGGGTCAAATCGACCCTAACAAGTGTCGGTAGTTGATTGGGCCACGTGTCTCTTGTATCCCCTGTCAAATGTCATCAATTGGACCTACAATGTGGTCACTCCGTCATTGACCACTTCGGGATAAAACGAAATCTACATGGCCAAACTCCTGAATGATGAAGTCGTGAAGTGACGAGGATCGTTGATCCGAAGAAGCTTCGGTACCTCTCATGACCGTTAGATCCAGACCGTGGTTAGCCCGGCGTTGACCACCTTGGGAGGGACAAGGAATCCACACCACGGATCCCTCAAACGTCGAAGTTGTGAAGAAATGGGGGCCGTAGATCTATAGATCCACATGGACACGTCTCGACCATGAATATCTAAAGAGCTTTGGAAGGTTTTCAATCCAAAGGGATGTGTCACGTTGACGTCACCCAAGGTGACGTGACCCCATGTTCGACGTGCCACATGTCACCCCGAATCATAATTTTCACAAGCCCTATGAACCCGTTAGAACGTGACATGTGTCACCCACTGATAGAGCCACGTGTTACCTTGTGTCACCCCCCTAGCACATATATGTTGGCTCACTAGCGGATGGAGTACCCGGGACACACCTTCCCTTACCTTTGCATTTAATACACCACCATGTGTAAGGGTGGACCCTTTGGGAGTCCGAGACTTCGGAACTCTGAAGGTTTTGGGTATATTATCAGAGATAATTCGAAAGGCCCAAAGATCGGAGCCATGTGGAAAGGTTTCAGGATCCTTTGGGAGTTTGGAATTTTGGGACTCTGGAGGGTAGGAGCATAGAGGGAAAAAGGGGTGTTTAGCGCCGAAAGATGAATTTCCCATAAACTTATGTGTTACATGATGACAAATGTGATGGACGCCACATCTATGCCATGTAAGAAGACAAGTGGCAAAGAGCCACGTGGACTTGAAGTGGCTTGAGGTGGATATGATACGAACCTCGAAACTTTAAGGGACCATAAATTTTGATCCAGGGCTCGGTTTTCATCATGACAATAGTCGTTGGAAACCTCTCTATGAGCAGAAGACGATGGTTTCATTAAGAAGAGATTTAGAGACATTTGAGAGAAAGAGAAATTTCGATGCCCCGTCCCTTAAAAATCCCTTAAGGGGTTGGTTGTCTTATAAGGAAAGATCCAAATTCATAACTAGAGGCTTCTCTCATAAAGAGGGAGTTTACTATGAGGAGATTTTTGATCCAATTGCAAGGTATACTTCTATCAAATTAATTATGTATATTGCATTAGGTTTTGTTTTTTCTTTATACTAGATGGATGTAAAGAATGCTTATCTCAATTGTTTGATTAAAGAGAAAGTACACATTAATTATATGAGAGGTTTTAAGGTGTGCAAGAGAGATACCCATGTGTGCATATTGAAGAAGGCCCTTTATGGGATAAATTAGGTATTGTTACCACACAATCTATCACCTTAGTGCAAAGCCTTCACAAGGTGACAAGACTAGTATAACATCAGAAGAAGTCACCACTATCACCTAGGAAACAACTTTCATCTTTTTAGAGAGGGATTGTATCCAACACAAGGGAGTTTCCCATGGTAGGACTTAAGATTCATAAGTTAATACACAATCATTTCTATGGCCTCCTAATTATCTACCCAAAAAACCACCAATGAAATATGTCAAACAAGTTAGGGTTCTAGGTGGCTAATGCAACTCAATTCCAAATTTCATTTGAGGTACTCTAGGGAAGCTTTAGAATGTTTTCCAAGTCAATATTCGATGGAAGATGATCCCCAAACACTATAAATCAAGAAAATACTAAGGATTGTTTCAAAACTTGTATGAAAAGTGATAAAATATATAAGTAAAGCAAGTTATAAAAACAAATATAATTATATCCCTTGAACAAGTAATCATCAAGTAAAAATAGGGCTAAGATGATGAATAAATATAGGGTTTGATTAATTTTTAAAATGTGAAAATTACAAGGCATATAAAAACCAACTAAGAGAAGATATATAGCCTTAATTGTGTAACAATATAAATCATCAAGTCAAATTTTATGCAATAAAAATGATTTTAGGTTAAACATGCAAGAAAATACTAGGATTTTAGCTCAAGAATATGCAAGAAAACCCTAAAATGTTTAGGTAAAAAATATACATGAAAACCCTAGACATCTAGGATTTTTGTTAGCTGAAAATTAAATGTAAGTAAACAATAATCTAAATTTACCCTAAAACATTGATAAAAAAATGACGTTTTGAATTTTAGGTTGACTAGATGGGAGAACACTAGTGCCTACTAATTTTTTTGGGCATATAGGATCAACTAAGACTTCCCTTGAGAGGATGTAATTAGCTCTAGGGTCTAGGGTTGTCCACTACAAACCCTAGAAAATCCACCTAGTACTTAGTAATCTTATAAGGGTTTAAATGAAGGTATTTTTCCAAGAACAATATGAAGATATTGAAACACCAACATTACAGAAGTACACGTACACTTAATAATAATTCATAAAAAAAACCCAACAAGATTTAGAGAGACCACTTACTCAAGAAATCATTTTCATCCATAAATCCTAGACTTGAAAATCCATATAAGTTGCAAACTCATCAACAAAACATCATCCTCAAGAAGATGCTCTAGTTATCCATCCATAGAAAAAGTATAGAAGTCATAGTAGACAAGTAATGGTCTCCACAAGTTCCAATAATGGTTTACAAGTGAGAAGTGTTTTTCTTATTTATATGAGAGATCAAGCACCCTTCTCATCCATAAAAATTCCTAAGAACATAAAATAACTCCTTTATCTCTTACAAACCCTAGACATAAGGCAACAAAGCATAAAATATCCATGATACAAGAGTGGATAGGTCACTAAGACCCCAAATGATGCCTCAAAAATGAAGTAAATGTGCTCATGAGATAAGTGTAAATGTGTTGAACCTGCACAGAATAGATCTAGCTAAAAAATAATACAGACATTTGCAGAGAGAATTGGAGAAAGAAGAAAGAGAGAAAGAATGGAAGAATTCCCATTAACTATTGTGAATAATGAATAATTTATACATGATATACTCTGTATATCTCAATGAGTTCGACTTGAGGTGAACCAATGCACTATAGTGGTGGTCTAGAATGATTTGTACACACACCAAGAGTTACGGAAGTGAACTGCCACCTATTCTAGTCTCTCAGGCAGTTACGGGAGTGAATTGCCACCTAGTTGACTTAACTAGTCAACTAGTCTTCAGTTAACTGACTGAACATAGAGTAGTGAGGAGTTAACTCAAGGAATCAAGGCTAGTGCGCCACTCTAGTGATGATACCAAGTAAAGTTTCAATTAGCATGGTGATGATCCCAATATTGCATGGTGATGATCCCAATGCAACATCTAAACTCAACTCAACTAGTCAAATTGAAGTGTCAACTGAGAGAGAATATTCTCCAGGTGGAATATTCTCCCCTAAAATATAGGAGACTGGATAATGACTAATTATGAATAATAAACAAGGAATAACATTAGGAAAAATAAATCCTAGGTGTGTGTGAAGCAACTCCAACACCCCCCTGAACATCACTATGGTGAAAATAAAGATTGGGTCCCGGCAACGAGGCCATGTTAGGTACCCAAGTACAAAAGATACATTGAAAATAAAGTGAGGAAAGAGGGAAAACCTCATGGGAAAAAAACCCACCCTCAAGGTAGAATGTATGTAAAAAGAAGAACTACGGTTGCTAGGCAACTATGTCCTTCACTCCAAGACGACCTCGTAGAGAATGGAATTTCTGCTTAGTGAAGGTCTTGGTGAAAATGTTTGTCGTCTGTTCTACTAAAGGAAAAAACTGTAAGTCGATGATCCCCTCATGTACTAAGTCCCGGATGTATTGCATGTGGATCTCGATGTGCTTCGTCCACTGCCTATGAACTGGATCTCTGCAGAACTTTAGAGTGCTCTGGTTGTCACACCAGATGACAATCGGCCGATGAAACTGAATTCCCAAGTCAGTGAGAAAATGTTGTAGCCACATAGCTTGAATGGTTATGTTAACTACCCATATGTACTCTGCCTCGGCTGAATATAGAGCAATGGCAGCTTGCTTCTTGCTCGACCAACAGATAGGCCCGGAACCAAGACTGAGTGAGTAACCATATGTGGACTTGCGATCAGTGTTAATAGCCAGCTCAGTCAGAATCAGTAAAACCAATGAGATCTAATGTAGAGTCTGTTGCATAATGAATCCCAAAGGTTATTGTGCCCTATACGTATCAAAGGATACGCTTTGCATCTTTCCAATGTAACTCATGCGGCTCCTAGATGAACCTGAAAACTGCGCCAACTTCATATGAGAGGTCTGGTCTGGAGTGTGTGAGATACAACAAGCTCCCCACTAGTTGTTTGTACAATGTGATGTCAACTAGTGGAGTCTCCCCGCCATCCTCAAGTTTGACTCCTGATAGGAAAGGAGTCGGAGAAGACTTACAGTCTGTCATGTGAAATCTCTCAAGGAGATCTCGTGCATACTTGGCTTGAGACAGTTTGATGCCTGATGCATCCTGACTGATCTCAAGTCCAAGGAAGAAGTGTAGTGGACCCATGTCTGTCATCAAAAACCTGTCATGAAGAATCCTCTTGAATGTAGCAATCGTTGAAGTCAAGCAATCGGTGATCAACCAATCATCGACATACAGACCTAAAAGTAGAAGTGAATCAACCGTCCTGAGCATGTATACATTCGGGTCTGATTTACAATGTACAAAGTTCTATGACAACAGGTAGGATTCCATCTTGGCATACCATGCCCTCGAATCTTGTTTGAGGCCATAAAGTGACTTCTTCGGTCGACAGACCAAAGATGAGTCCTACATAAATCCCTGGGGATGTTCCATGTAGATTTCCTCAGAGAGATCACCGTGAAGAAATGCATTCTTCATGCGCATCTGATGGACTTCCCATCCCTTGGCTACCGCAATGGAAAGTGCCAATCGTATGGAATCCATTTTCACTACTGGAGCAAAGGTCTCATCATAGTCAATACCATGAACCTGTTGAAAGCCTTTGGTGACAATCATGGATTTGTATCTACTGATTTGTCCATCCACTATGCTCTTGGTCCTGTAGACTCATCTGCATCTGACAAGTTTCCTCCCGGAAGGAAGGGGAACCAGATCCCAAGTCTGGTTCTCGAGGAGGGAGTTGTACTCCTCCTACATGGCGGATTCCCAAAAGGGATTTCCAACAGCCTCACCATAAGACTGTGGATCTGAAGACTGAACCAAGAAAAGATGCCTCAAAGGCAATGGTTCAGTGGCAGTGAGTGCAACAAGAGGCTCCTCGAAATCAGATCGAGTCCTCCTAGTATCATCTGGATCACCAACGAGATCCCCCTCATCCTGAAGAGTAGTCTATGCCCACTTGGGCCTCTGCTCTGGCTCTGCAACTGCATATGGATGCTTTGACTCTGCATCTGATTGTACTGACTCTAAATCTGAATCTGAATCATCTGAGTCCTCTGAATCAGAACTATCATCTGAAGAAGAGTCGGCATGTGCATGCTCATCTCGAGCAGGTGGAAGAGTGAAGGTCTCTGCATGCGGCTATTGAGGTACATGCGAGACACTTTCCTCGAATTGGACACTACGCTCAATGATGAGCCAGTCCAAGGAAATATCAATAAGTCGATATCCCTTCACATCGTCGGGGTATCCAAAAAAAATGCACTCAGTGCTCTGTGGATCAAGTGCCTTCCTCTTTTCAGAGGGAATCTGGGCCCATGCACGTGAACCAGAAATGCGAAAGTGTGTCACTTCTGGTTTGAGGCCGCTCCAAGCCTTGTAGGGGGTCTTATCCTTGACAGATCTATTAGGAGATCTGTTTTGGATGTATGTTGCACAATTAAGTTCTTCGGCCCACAGTCTCTATGGTAGTGACTTTGCATGCAACATGCAAGATGCCATCTCCTTTAGAGATCTGTTTTTCCACTCAGCAACTCTGTTTTGTTGCGGAGTGTAGGGAACTGTATGTTGCAACTGAATACCTACCTCATGGAAAATATTATGGACCTCATGATTTACATACTCTTCCGCATTATCAGTTCAGAGGACTTTGATCTTCTTTCCAGACTGTGTCTCAACCAAAGCTTTGAAAAAATTGACGTGTTGAAAGACCTCAGATTTTTGCCTGAGAAACTTGTAGATCCATGTAAAACATGAGAAATCGTCAACACAAATAAGAACAAACCTCGCTTTGTTGATCGATGGATGCAGAAAAGGACCCATGAGGTCACTGTGGATCAGATCTAAAGGTTCGGAGGCGCGCTAAGACATTCCCTTGTCGAATTTCTCTTGAGGGTGTTTTCCGAGAACACATCCCTCACATACTCCCTTGGATAAATGGATGTTTGGTAGACCATCAACTAATATTTTATTGCTAAGTTGTTGCATGTATCTGAAATTCAAATGTCCAAACCTTGCGTGCCACATCCTACTACTTTCATCAGCTTGAGTAAGCAGTAAAGCAGAATCAGGTTCAATGAATTCAGAAAATGTATACAATCTAGACTGATGATTTACCTCACCAGTAGCAACCCTGGACTTGGTTTGCATGTCGTAGATGTCCACGAAATTTGGTGTGAATATGACTTTCTTTCTGGTGTTGGAATTTGTCATCTAATACATGGAGAGAAGGTTGACAGAAAGCTTGGGAACATGCAGCACATTCTCGAAACTTCCATTGGTGAGTTCAATCCTTCCTTTTCCGGTGACTTCAATAGAAGAGTTGTCCCCCATCAGAATAGGAGGACCTTTGAATGCATCCAAAGAAGAATAGATTGCTTATGATGCATCCATGTGATGTGATGCTCCTAAATCAATGATCCAAGCATCGGGAGAGGAGTTGATTGCAATCAAGGCATGGCTAGAATTGTCTTTCTTTGAATTCAGATCTTCTGGCTTCTTCTTATTTACACCCTCGGGGATGCGATCTCCAAGGTTGTTTTGCTAAAGTATCTGAGACATCAGATCTATTTGTTTTTGCATGCATGCGGATTTCGAATGGAATCCTTTGTGACAGTATGTGCATTTCTCTCCTTTTCTTCCCTTTTCTCCTTTGGATCCGAAGGCATCGGTGAAGGGTTTTGTGTACCCTTCC
>JZKD02S0920001.1:775005-790505 GCA_000966675.3 Picea glauca | reverse complement strand
TTCCATTAATTTGAAATGGATTCAAATAGTAATTTAGAGAAAAATCTTAGTTTGGAAGGGCCAACGAACCCCATGGTATCACTTCTACTTTCAACCCACTTGTTTTCTAATAGCTCACGCCTTTATGTCAAAAAATAAATATTTTTTTTACGATGTAACCTTTCAAGAAAATAGTGATGATGTCGACCCCTCTGTGCAATAATTTACACTACTCCTCTCTAGATTTAAACTTGCAATCTCTTAGAAGGAATCACATATTCTTAACCATTAGCCAACTCAAACTAAAGGAATCACATATTAAACCTATCGTTTCGTTAAGAGCCTATCTTTTCCCGTAAAGTGGATCAAGTTAGAAGATCCGATATTTGCTATCAAAACACAAGAAAGAGTGTGTAGACAGCCTTTTACATATTCACTGGCTGCATTGCATGCACGTAATTGACTTCTGAAAACACGTACACGTTCTTCACTCTGTCACTGAATGAACGGAAATAAGAGGTAGACAGGAATGAGTATTTAAAGTTGTAGCAACCATCCAAACGCGCAAGGCGAGGCTCGAACCTACGTACGATTTTCTGTTTAGAAAACAGATAGCTACAGGTGCCGTTATATTAGGTTCGTTATTTTTATTTATTATTAATATCCGTCTATATAATCAAGTAAAATAATTAATTCAGCAATGTGGACGTGCCGGAGTGGTTATCGGGCATGACAAGAAATCATGTGGGCTTTGCCCGCGCAGGTTCGAATCCTGCCGTCCACGGTCATTGTTTTAATCTATACTCGGATTTAGTTTCATACTGTTTGTTTGAATCTGACTTGCCATTGTCAAGCCTCGTTACATTGATTGAATCGTCTCGTTTAGTTTTCCCAACCTTAAGCTTGGACGTCAAGAGTTCGATTCACATTGAAAGCATTACACCGTGAATGGTAAAAGCATTTCGCTGGCTAGATTGATTGAATTGTCTCGTTAAATTTTCCCAACCTTAAGCTTGGAGGTCGTGAGCTGGATTCTCATTGGTAGTATTACTGCTACTCTCGTTGCATTATCATAAAAATAAATGCAAGTAGAGATACGATAGACAAATACGAGCCCGATAGACGGATGAGCATATTCCTCAAGTTGCAACCCTCATTATCTGTGGATTTATACCGTTAATTCCATTACTTAACCAATTCCAAAAATGTGTTTCAACTATCTGGGAAGAAGAACTTGCAGGAATAATTTACTTGGGAGAGCGTCAGACTTAAGATCTCAAGGCCTTTGTTCGACATAATAAATGATCTGCGGGGATAGCTCAGTTGGGAGAGCGTCAGACTGAAGATCTGAAGGTCGCGTGTTTGATCCACGCTCACCGCAAGTTGTTGAGTTTTAATTTTGCTTTTCTTATTCCTTTTTCGGTCGAAGGCAAAATAACAAACAATAGAAATGGAGATGCTCTGAATTATAAGGTAAGGTCGACGAAATAGAATGCAGCTTGTACAGATCTAACAAACATGCTTTTCTTATTCCATTTTTGGTTTAAGGAAACAGTTCTAACAAAGAAGAATGATGATAACTTTAATGACCGTTCTTTTAGTGGGGTTTCAGTCCGAAGTTTAGGATTCAGTCAAGAAAGTCATTTTGGCTCGCTTAGAAAGATTTTCTCTCTCTTTTCTCTTTTGGTTTAGATGAAAAAGGATAAGAGACTCATGTACTATAAATAATTTCAAGATATTTGATTATGTAAGTTTGCACATCATAATGATTGAAATTATAAATGTTTTTTGAAATATCTACATATATTTGATTATGTAAGTTTGCACATCATAACGATATGTCAGTCCATCAATGTTGGAACCCGTGATCATAGAAAGACGACTAAATATATAACCAGAAAGCGATAATACACGGGAAGAAGAAAAGAGGAAAATGGTTAAAGAGTTCGTAGTGGAATTATAGATCACAGAAATTTTGAGTGGAAGATGTATATCACAGAACAAGAAGCAGCAGAGTTCGAAAGCGCCAACCGGGTAACCGTGGGCATAAAATTGGCTAAGTATGGAAATGAACAGCGGTCGATCGGATTCGTCATGTGAGGATATAAATGGAGATGAAGATATGTCATCCCGTTAATGCTGGAACCCGCGATCATAGAAAGACGACTAAGTATATAACTAGAAAACGATAATACACAGGAATAAGACAAGGGGAAAAGGGCTAAGTATCTCATAGAAGAACATCTATTGTTCGTTTATTAATGCCAATCCTTTCGAACCCCTGGTGAGTTCTCACTAGTAAAATCACAAATTGCAGATCACAAAAGTTCTTTGGGTGCAAGATGTATATGATGGAACAAGGGACATAAGTGTTGGATACCGCAAACCCGGGACCCGATGATCAAATAATTGGCTAAGTATTGAAAGGGACCACGGTCGTTCAGGCTCATGGTGTGAAGATATAGATAAAGAGTTGAAAATTTGTGAATCCATGAGGCCGTGATCATATAGATGCGACTAAATATAGAATCACAAAGGGATAATAGAGGGGGGCAAAAGAGGAAAAATTAAGAGTTTTTATACATTCCTGCAGACAAATTGTATATTGCGGAATTTTGGGCACTGTTTGCAATTCGCAGAAGATTCGAAACACAATTTTGAGGTCGTCAATCCAGGAACCCGCAATCGAAAAAGTGTCCAAGTATGGAACAGGGAAACGCTGGTCAGGACTTGTTTTCGCTAATATATTGAAATTTGTAATCGCTTTGCCATTACCTGGCAAGATCTTCTTTGCATGTTTCTCGACAAGTTCTATAGGGATGGTTGGGTCTCGAGACTTTTGTTTATTAATGACGATCTTTACAGTTGTTGCATGATGTCATTTTAGTATTAAACCATTGGTGTTGCATATCTAGAAAGAATTACGAGGATGGGCATAACAAGAAATAGTGACTAGGAGTTGGAGATTTCGTTAACCCGCCAATGCGAGGATCCAAAATAGGGTGACAAGGTCTCCCCGGAAAACGCGAGGCCCCAACGGCCAAATTGTATAGCTTAGAACATTTCAATGCATACTGTGTAACACGAAAGAGGGGACGATGTCAGAGTCCGGTAGTCAATTTGTATATGGAGGAGGACCGGGTGCCAATTCTTTCGTACCAATGTGTTCAATTGTCACTAGTAAGAGCATAGTTAATGTATATTAGGAAGGATGGAAGGCAGCGACAAATACTTTGATAGAAGTTAATGTATACGCGGAGCCCGTGGTAGAATTGTAGATCACGAAAGTTTTGAGTGCAAAATGTATATCACAGAACAATAAGCAGTGGAGTTTGTAAGCGCCAACCCGCCAATTGCGGCCATAAAATTGGCTAAGTATGGAAAGGAACAACGGTTGGTCGGATTCGTCATGTGAGGATATAGATGGAGATGAAGATATGTCAGCCCAACAACACTGGAACCAGATATCATAGAAAAGCGACTAAGTATATAACTAGAAAGCGATAATGGACAGGAAGAAGAAAAGGTAAGTTCGTATGCACTAACCCGGCAACCGTGGCCATAAAATTGAATAAGTATGGAAATGAACAATGGTCGGTTGGATTTGTCATTTGAGGATATAGATGGAGATGAAGATATGTCATCCCGCCAACCCTGCAACCCGCGATCATAGAAAGGCGACTAAGTATATAACCATAAAGGGATAATGGATGGGAAGAAGAAAAGGGGAAGAGGGCTAAGTATCTGAAAGTAAAAAATCCATTTTTTCGTTTATTAATGCAAATGTTTTCAAACCCCTGTTGGGTTCTCACTAGTAAAAGCATAAATTGTAGATCACGGAAGTTCTTTGGCTGCAAGATGTATATGAAGGAACAAGGGACGTAGGTGTTGGATACCGCAAACTCAGTACCTAGTGGCGAGATAATTGGCCTTCAATAGTATTCATATTATTATATATTAATATATTATTCCTGTCTCAAATGAAAATCATCTCCCAATTTACAGGATGTTGTTCGGTTCGCAAATTCCATTGAAACCACAGAAGTTTTTAGTGCAAAATGTATATAACGCAACAAGAAGCAGAAGAGTTCAAAAGCGCTAACCCGACAATCGCGGCCATAAAATTGCCTAAGTATGGAAATGAACAATGGTCAGTCGGATTCGTCATATGAGGGTATAGATGAAGATGAAGATATGTCAATGCACAAACCCTGGAATCCACGAGCATAGAAAGGTGACTAAGTATATAACAAGAAAGAGAAAATAGATGGGAAGAAGAAAAGGGGAAAATGACTAAGCATCTCACAGAAGAAAATCTATTGTTCCTTTATTAATGCCAATCTTTTCAAACCCCTGGTGAGTTCTCACTAGTTAAAGCATAAATTGCATATCATGGAAGTTCTTTGGATACAAGATGTATATGACGAAACAAGGGACATAGGTGTTGGATACCGCAAACCCGAGACCTGGTGGCCAGATAATTGGCTAAGCTTTGGTCAAGAGGAAGTTTTTATATGTATTCCAATAATACTCATATTAGTATATATGCACGGATATTATCAAATAGAAGAAGCTACAATATATGCAAGATATTGAACAGGAACATGGTGTCAACACTTGAGTTGTCTTGGTGTAATAGTCATTAATTGATTCTATTTACGAGACCCGAACAATGAAAGCAAGACAGGTCCTTCAATTTCTTTCTTTAAGTATAGGGTCGGTGCCACATAAGTATGGCCCATGACAAATTATTCTCCCATGTAAAATGTAAGGGACGAATAGAGTAGCCTTTATTTAAATTGAAGTACTAGGCAACAAAAAGAAAAGATTGTCGTCCATGTTTAACGACACACAGAAAAAATGTACAAAATAAAATGAAAAGCAATACCAGAGATTGGAAAACACCATAAAAAAATAAAACCGCAAATATTCTATATTCAAATAAGATGGGTTACAAAATACAGCTGAGATTATTTGCCACAATGACTACGCTTTGGCCTGCCACTGACCATAAAAAATATGTACAATAATGAATCTTGTTGACAGTCTTCTTGACAATTAAATGATTGATTCGTAAAAAACAACGAGTTGAATATCAATTTCGGGTCTTGGACTTAATTGGTGATGCCAACTAGATCTATCCCAGTTTTTTGAATAGCTTGTCTCTTCTAGATATGGCATGCTTGCATTGGCTGGTTATTCAACATTTCATTCTTTGTTAAGTATTATTTTTCCTCTGCCATCGAAAACTTGGGGTTTAGGGTGCCTTCCTTGTAATGCTCCTGACCATTGACATCCGAGACAACTTAGAAATGCGATTCAGGCCCAATTCAAAGTCCAGGGAGTCGTTTTATGTGACGTGAGTTATGGGGGAAACAAATCCTATTAGGCAACAAAAGTCGAGACAGTAAAAAAATTCAAGTATGTTGTGATTGTTATTCCCCCTGTATTTGATCATCTGTTTGGTTGAAAAGCCTGCCTGAAGATTTGTATGTTGAACTTCTTTGTTTTATTACAGTAAATTGGAAGGAACGTTTAAGCCAACTGCAAAATGTTCTTCTGTTGAAGTACATGACTTCTTCCGGCAGCACAGGTCTAGCAAGTGTATCAAATGTTGCAGATCGCATCAGAATATATCTTTCGTCGTAGGGGTGGAAAACATGGCGGCCCACAGAAAGGTCTGGAATGTTCAAAAGTGAGGCCAGATATTACTCCATGCTCAAATACACTCAGTAGAAAATTATAAAATTGGATACCAACCAACGTGAGAAAGTGTATGGGCGTTTGAATCAATATTCTGAAATTACAGAATGTTTTATGCCAAAGTTGTAACAGAATTGATAGACAACCAATTTCTAGGTCAAATAGTGTTGAACGACCTCTGGATGCAGCAAGAGACTCGACATACAATCAAATTGTGATCCATGTAGTTTCACCTTCAGGCATCCACATAGGCGGTGACCCCAAGCTCCAGATAGCTTCGGCCTAAGACATTAACATTGGAAGTGGAAATGGGAACAATGCTACTAACTTCACTGCGACAATGCGGTGAACAAGCATGGTTGTCATTGTCAAAGTACTTAAATTGCAGGATTGTCAGACCTACAAAAAAAATTAACTTTGGTGTTGCTTTCTCACGAAAATCTACAATGTTGGTTTGAGTCCATAAATCTTTGGACGTTGGGTGTCTTGTGCGATAATGACCTTGACATTATGCACATGCCAGAAATCTATTATCTGACATTGCAGTGTTAATGGAATTGCCATAGTGGATGATGTCTCAATTGCATTGGCTCAAACAATATTAATTTTGTGATTACCTAACATCCTTGAAGGACGTGAACCCCAAACAATGACAAAAACTTTTCGAATAGGCGTCTGTTCAAAAAAATACATTGTTCTATATTTAAAAAAAAAAAAAATTGTATGGTTTGAACCTTTTTTTTTTTATCAAATGTCGCATAAACTACAACAGAAGAAATTCATTTTCCCCATCCAACGCAAGGGAAACAACAGGAATATTGACATTAGGTTGAAACAGATTTGGAAACACACCACTACATGAAGGTCTCTTCTAAAGAATGAAATAAGATGATTACATGAAGGTGGTAGTAAAAGGTAATTTCAGAAACCAAATCATTTCCTGAACACACGAAACCTCTTCCAGAAGGTGGTAGTATAAAGTAATCCTCAGAAAATGTTGCAAAGTCCATAATCCAGTTATATGCGTAGGAGTAGTAAAATAAAAAATGTGCAGTAGCGATAGATAGTTGATTGTATGCGGAGTCTGTAACTACATCTAGAGGACAATGAACAAACTTTGACAAAGAACATGGCTTTCTATCAACTCTGTTACCACACCCAAAAGTAGCTCAACAAACTTTGAAATAGAAATTTATGTAATTTTAGTATGTCATTTTATCCACCCATACAGTTTCTCTTACCCGCTTCTGGGTACATTCGTGAATGGAGTAATATTTCGCGTCATTTCCGAATATCGCAGACCATTTTGCAAGCCACGTCAAGTGCAACTCCTCTGACGAAGACAAATTCTTGTGTGCTCTGCAGAATTCGATACACTTGTCAAATCTGTGTTGTTGGAAGAAACTATATACTTCAACGAAGGAGCATTTTTCACGTGACCTGAAAATCCCTTCCAACTCCCAGCAAGAAAACAAATAAGATCAACAAACAAATCTCCAGGCATGCTTTTCAACCAACCAAAGCATCGAATACAGGCAGAACACCAACCGAAAGATACTTGTTTTTCCCTTGTTTGAGTTTATGTTGGATAACAGAGTTTTTTTTTTGCTCAAAGCTCACGTCACATAAAACCAGTCTCTCTTCTTTCATTTGGGCCTCAATGGAATCTCTAAGTTGTCTTACATGTCCATGACCAGGAACATTAGAACGGAGGCACCCTGAAGCCCAACTCTTTGATGATAGAGAGAAACAACAATAAGTATTTAAAAGAAACACTGGAGGATGACAATATGATCTTCTGTAGATTTTGGTTTAATTCGTCTTAATGACATATGCCCTCAATCTTTTCTCTTATTAATGCCAATATTTTTTAATATGTGCACTGAATACTGACTAATAGCACGTAATAACATTCCCATATCCGAGCAAATTCTCAAATCTAACATCTAACATATGCATAGTATTAAAGAGGGGCATGACGTCAAGGCCTCCGTGGATGACACGTTCGTGGATGGCAGCGAGGTAGTACAATATTGCACTGTTACTATGATGAAACCTTTAAAAAACTAAAAGAGCCAATATTTATTTTTTTCAAATTCAAAATGCAGGCAAATTTTTTTTATCAGATCCCATAATATTCGCCTGTCTATGCATTTTAATGGGAGATGTCTTCAAGCTTTCCACTTATTAAATCCAATCTTTTTGAACCTGTATGGTCGATTGTCACTTTTGAAAGAATAATTAATGTCCATTGGCAAAGGCAGAAGGTAGCGGGGATGGAGGGGAGCGACAAAATGCTTTTAAACTTTTTTGTACCTAGGAACATGTGAACCCGCGAAACTTTGAAAACTCAACTAAGTATGGAAAGGTAGGTCGGACAAGTAGACTCATCATAGGTAGAGGTAGGGTTGCGAGTTCGAGGAGTGCGGGGTTGAATTGTAGAGCCTGAAAGTTTTGGGTGCAATATGTATACACTAAACACGAGTTACCAGTGTTCGAGAACACCTATCCGCGAAGCCGCGTTCATAAAATTGGATAAGTATGCAATTGAACGGCGGTCGATCGAAATTGTGATGTGAATATATAGATGAAGATAATGATTTGTTAGTTCGCCACACCGGGAACCCGGGAGCACAGAAACGTGAGAAAGTATAGAACCGGAAACGCAAAATAGAGCGGAAGAACAAAACGTAAAAAATGAGAAAGTTTACAAGAGGGAAAAAAAGGGAGAGAATAACTATATCGCTCAGACAGCATCACTTACTCTCATAACTATGAAACCATAGTAAGACATAAACCATGGAAAAAGCATCGCTAGCTATGAAATATAGTTGCAGCCCGACAAACTCTGGTTGAAGCCGTAAGAGATGCAATTTACATCGACTACAAAATTTTGTATGTTATTTTATCTTAATAGTATTTTATGGGGAGCCAACTGCAAAACAATGTAACAACAGATCCAACTGTAGATTCAGCACCCCAACATTGCAAAGCTTAGGAAAACAAGAGAAAACACCAAATAACAACTCAGTTAAGAAGCACCAAAAGGCCCAACTGCAGCTGCAGGACCCGAACCCTGCAAAGTTGAATCAAACAATAATAAGCAGCATCTAGCGAACAAAGAAGCAAGCACCAACCAGTCGACCAGGAATGTCGCAGTTCCAATCGTGGTTGCAGAACCCCAAACGTGGAAACTGCAACAAGACGAACAAGCAAACAAGAACAACAATAACAGGCAAATAAGAAATCAATGGATATGCAAGAAGAAAGCATGAACCAGTGAACCAACAATGTCGTTGAAGTACAATATTGTCCAAATTGACTACAGAGAACATTGCATATAATAAAAAAAACGGAAGAAAATGTATTGTAACAAGCCTGCTAAGTAAACGTTTAATGGTGTGAACCCTGGTACGTAAACATTCAAGTCTGTCAGAAATGCTCTGTAAACATTTAAGAAATAATGCAGTGTGACAGGTCTCTTACGTACCCAAATTTTTTTATTATAATTTATTATAAAATAAAATTAGTAAGAATAGTTTGAACAGTAGAGAATGTATTCGAAGAACAAACTTTGGATATGCTAGCATATCAAACATTGGGATAAATTTAGCTAGCATAAAATGCCAAGACAAACACTCAAACTAATGCTAGCATTAATCCACCTTCAAGCAATGCATAATAAAAATATATGATTCAAAAAGACTGTATACGATCAAAATGTTTGGATGTGCTAACATATAAAACATTGGGAATAGTGAAGCCGGCAATAAGACCTCCAATCTATTATCCAATCAGATCATTACATATATGGTACTTTTTATTATATAAAAAACAATGTTTTTAGTTCCCTAGATCCAACAATAGATATTATGCAAATATTTGTGGTCAAAGGACAAACTAATATGAAGTCAACGAATTATCGATCGCTATAGTCCCTCTATGCCTATGACAGGGACTAATAAGACAATGTGTTTTGTTATAGTTTAAAGCTTTACTCACATACTATTCTTGATTTTAGGTATTGTGATATTATTATTGGAATCAATTATGTTGATATATTTATATGGCAATGTTTATGGTATTGTTTAATTGTTTTATTAAATGTTTTTTTTATCAAAATTTGGTCACATAATTTTTTACCAAAATACTATTTTTTGTTATTTAAAATCCATTTTTGAATGCAAAAATGGATTTAACATACTAAAAAATCTCAAGACAATTAAATTATACAAAAATAATTACTCAAATTTATTAGACTACTACCATATTTACCATAAATATTTTTCATTATACTTTTTATTATTTAAACATTTTTTTTTAATACCTATAAGTTTTAACTTTCACTTTATAAAGCTGATATGTTTTTTTTTTAATTTACCCTATGTTTTTTTTCCAATGTTAGTTGTTTTCTTCTTGTAATCAAGTGTGAGGAGATCCCAAACCTATAATTCCTCCCCAAGAGAATTTCAACACGAAAAAATGATTTTTTTGTTAAGCCAATTATATTGAATGTATAAATGTAATTTTGTATCTGATTGTTAATATTTAAATTTAACCCCTTTTTATTTAAATTATTTATATTTTAAATGTTTTATAAATATTTAAAATTTATATTTTAATAAAAAATCTTATATATATATATATATATATATATATATATATATATATATATATATATATATATATATATATATTCCAAATTATGTTATAAAAAGGTAGGGATTAAACTTTGATGATGGGAACTTTTATCATTTACACTACTATCTTTATCATATATTGAAAAAAAACTATCATACAAGACATGCTCAAATATTAAAATTATTTTTAATTTATGATATTTTAAAAAACTATCATAAAATAAACATTCTCGAATATTAAATTTATTTTTAATTTAATTGCATCTGTGTAAAATATAAAGTCAATGTAAATCTATGCTAGTTTTAAAATTAAATAGTAATTTTAATCAACATTTTCTTATTATCTTATTTAAGAGATTTAACCTTTTTTATTCACAATTTCTTTTATGAATTTATAGTGATTTACACATTATCAACTATTTTATTTGAGTCCACAAAAATGTTCTATTTGGTCTTTTATTTGAGTCCACAAAATCTCCAAAGTTTTTAATGTTTTGAACTTTACTAACCCTTTATTTGAGTCTAGAATACAATTCCTAGATCAAAAGTGTAGACTATAATTACTAGAATACCTCCTTAATATTTTCCACGACATTTACTAGATTGCAGGGTCCACTGGCTTATACACGATGGATTATTTGTTTGCATAAGGTTCTTTCTAAATCCAACACATTACTTACATCTATTCTATAATCCTTAGGATTTTAAACTATTTTGTATTTTTAACATGGTATTATTAATGTTTTAATATTACTATATAAAATGATATAGTAAAAAACAAACTTTTTTTCACAATATATCTCTAATTTTTAAAGTCTGCATCAGACTGCTATCGCACAAGAGTTAGGGCATCTCAGTGTTTGCAATGGCTTTTGTAGGTCAAGATTGGTTTAAAGTTGGTTTTAAAGATCAAATTATTTGGATAAGATGAAAGATAATAGATCTGAGTATACCCCTAATATAAAATTATCAGCAACATTTCACTTGGTCAAAAACATTCACACTGATAGGTCAGATAAAAAGGAAAAGTAGAAGAAATACAAGACTGAAGCCCTACGGGATCACTTAAGATCAACCAAGACAAGTTCTAGATCAATCTAGCCTAATATTATTCCCTAGCAGAGTAAATTTGTACTATGTATGTTAACATTGTATTCAAAAGTGTCCAAGGATCGTGGTTTTCATATAACCACGAGCGTGATCTAGCGCTAAGCTTGGATAAGTGTTTTTCCCAATTTGATAAATCGACGGTCTTTGTTTTATTTATCCATTGATATAAACGGTTATGGTACTTTCGGGGGGGAGAATACCTTTCACAATCCCAAGGTAAAGGGGGTCGAAATAATCGTCCTCTCAACACGTGGAGAAACAATCAACGGTGAGGATTATTTCGGGGGGTCACCTCTCGTTTAACGCCCTCACTCCTTCAACACCTGAATTGAGCTATGTATCTTGATCTCGTCCAATACCAACGATGATCCAACGATCGTTAGGCTTCAATCCCTTTTTTCCATGATGCACTTCCATCGATCCGACAATTGGAATAACTATGCTAGTTTATTCTTTCTTTCGATCAAACGATCTATGCTCGTCGATAAACCAAATGGACAATCGTGATTCTTTGTAATTTATGGTTACATGATACCACTATAAATCTGATGCAAATCAACCAACAACAATAGACATTACACACGGGATTTAGATCAACGATCTAACAAGATAATTACAGAGAAATAATCTTTGTCTGCATCCATTTAATTGGAAATTCTACACTTACAAAAACAGAGTTCTCTACACTTCAAGCACGAAATCTCACACTTGGGAAAATCCACTTCTTTTCAATCCTACCCAATCCATTCCAATCGAACCTCTTACAATTGACAAAATATATGTTAATTCACTATGTACCAGAAACTAACAAATAATCCCTACAAATCTGTCAAAATCCCTAGAATCAATCTAATCTCCTAAATTAAACAAACAAACCACCACCGAAGTAACTAATCAAGTCTTCTCGATGCCTTCTAGAGGCATTCGAGCCAAGTATTACAAATTCAAATAAAATTAAGAGGACCAACCCTCTTTGGTAAAAGAATTTGACCCTTAGGTCCATGAATTAAAATTTTGAATCAAATGCTCCTACATCAAAGACATAAGCTAACAATCTGTTTGCTTGCATAAATAATATTTTTAGGTTTAAAATAACATTTCGAAAGTTGAAAAAAGTATTTGAATGCAATCCTTTGAACAGATAATTTAACAACAAAATTTTCACTGAAAAGCTGAAAAATGAAGAAATTAATGCTTTGTAAAAACCTCAATTGCATTCAAATAAGATAGATAAAAAAGAGAGACATAGGTAAAACAGTCTAACTATTAGAATATTTGATTCATTGAGTATAAAATGTTGCAGGATTTTAAGCTCTTTACAAATTCCAGATCTATATCTTTCTTTCAAATTCCACCAAAACAGAACCATGTTTCCTTCTTAGAGGAAGATCTCTCCCTTTCCTTCTATTTGTTTTACAATATATAAATTTATCATTACAAATCTCAAATCCAAAATAGGAGGATCTACAACCAACTAATAAATAGGTGGATATTGTTGACATCTAATTGCCCAAATCGAATCCATGAGGTGGCTACCAGATATTTTGTTGATTGGGTATTTTTAGGAAACCAAATTGGTGAATTTCTAGGAAAATTAGCCTTAAATCTCCACTAGTAGCTCCCAAACAGTTCACTTTTTCGGGAAACGATCCATGCATTACTCAAATGAGATTGTTTTGCAAGTGAGTTTTTGATGGATTTTCCAAATTCCTCACCATTTTCTCGGTAAACGCACGTGAAGTTGACTACAAAAACAATCACCTATGGGTTTTTTTGTAGCACGTTTAACAGTTTTCAAAACAGGGTTGCTACAAAAACAATTACCTTTCTGTAGCATGAGTTAAAATTGACAAAACCTGCACTTCTTAACAAGATCACCATTCTGATAAGACAAGGTCTAATTTTGAAGCTCAGGAATGATTGCAGAAAGTACCAAGTTGCACAATACACATATATGATTAAAATGCACTATCAAAATATTTGAATTTTTTGCAGTGCATTATTTGGAAATAGTATTATTTTAGCGCTACAAAAACCACACTATTTTTTGTAGCGAATTCATTTTGACCTCAAAACTTAGGAAAGTCTCGCATATTAGGAAATTAAATCAAATCATCTATGATGTGACCAATTAAAACCTATGCAATCACTTTCTTAACATACCTTATAAGAAACACTGAAATTAAATTAAATTAAAAGAAACCAAACTAAAAAGTGAACATAACATATAAAGTATAAAGTAGATAAAGGAAAGATTAATATGGAGAAGGCTTATTGGTGACTAGGATAGGCTTAGGGATGGAGGAGCAGTTATGCGTGTAGGTTTAGGTACTAATAGTATCGATCACCAAATCCTTTTGACGTTCCCTCTACTTTTCTCTTTTCACAACGTATCCATCACCAAATCCTTTTGACATTTCCTCCACCTATTTATAGGTATGCTCGATATTAATCTCCCACCTATTTAAGGGTATGCTAATCTCCCACCTATTTAGAGGTATGCTAGATATTAGTCTCCCACACATTTTGTTTTTTTATTAATATTAATTGACAAAATCTAAACCAATCTTATCAAGCTATTTTTTTTAATTTCTTTTGACTTTCTAGAGATATTCTAACTTTTATCTTCTATATTTTGAAAACTCTTTATAACAACCTTAAAACTCTTTATGACAACCAATTGAATACTTTCTCCTCTTATTTAGCCTAATTTTGAAATGAAACCAAAATGCTAACTTCAATTTTTGATAAAATCGTAACTTCAATTTTTGATAAAATCTTAACTTCCAAGTTATAAATATAAATTGGCGAATCTTATTTGATACTCATATTCAAATGTGAAAGCAATGCTAATATTTACTTTGACATTAATAATCCTCTCCTTTTGCGTCATTTTGAAATGAAACCAAAATGTTAACTTCAGTTTTTTATAAAATCTTAACTGTTAGAATTGTAAATTCGGAATACACAATTCATATAAGACAATCAATCATCATGCAGATTAACAAACTCAAATTTTATGTGGTTCACCCTACATTTGGGCTATGTCCACCAAGCGAAGGCATCGATTTTTTTATTATTCAGATCAAGGAGATTTACAGTAGCTCACCCATTCATCTCACTCACACTCAACCTCTACGGGCTTAAAATGAATATATAGGAATACACATTTACAAAAGAACTGACTATTGAATGTGCTCTCACCCATATTCTAATTTGGTCTCATTAGTTACAACCAACACTGAATTATAGGATCTAAAATCCTAATCTTGAGAATTCATTGTCACCATTTAACAATCTCCACCTTGACAAAAATTAACCTGATACCTTGTTCCTTCTTTTGTTCATCACCTTTTCTGCAAGCCAAGAGAATCCAAGAACCATCGTAGCTTCTCTAACAGTATTGGTTTTGTGACATGTCTACGCAGTTCTCTTTTGTATGCACTTTCTCAAGAGAGACTCCACGTTCATCGATGACCTGTCTTACAAAATGGTACTTGATAGGAATATGTTTTTTTTTTATTGTGGTAGGTTGGATTCTTAGCCAAGTGAATAGCGCTTTGACTATCACAAAGTAGGTTTACTTTGTCCTGTATCCTTCCAAACTCATCAAACAAACCTTTTAACCAAACTGCCTCTTTGCAAGCATGTGAAGCAGCTATGCATTCTGCTTTTGTAGTGGATAAAGCAACAATGTTTTGCAACTTTGACATCCAACTAATAGCTCCACCTGCAAGAGTAAAGACATATCCTGAAGTCGACCTTCTCTTGTCCAAATCACCTGTAAAATCAGAATCAACATATCCACAAACTAATTCACGACCATCGTTATAGGTTATACAATAATCACTTGTGCCCTTAAGATACTGAAGCACCCATTTCACTATTGCCCAGTGCTCTTTACCTAGATTTGTCATATATCTACTGACAACCCCAACTGCATGTGAAATGTTTGGCCTTGTACTAACCATCACATACATTAGACTTCCTACTGCAATAGCATATGGTATTCGAGACATATATTCCTTTTCTTCTTTTGTACTAGGACATAAACTTGAAGAAAGCTTA
>JZKD02S0920001.1:707573-727336 GCA_000966675.3 Picea glauca | reverse complement strand
TGTGAGCTTTAAGCTTACATAGACTCTCAACTAAACAACTATTCTTAACTATTTATTGAGTCTCCTCAATCCTATAAATTGAAGAACTTTCTTTGTAAGTAATCAATCATTCATTAATCAAGATTAACTCATATTAATATATTATTCTATGTTAATGAGGATCATTAGAATTAATCCCCAAATCTCTACATTAATTTCCTTGCGAGTCATTTATTTATATTAAATTATTATTTAAAATTATTTATGAGACACTAGTTTAAAAATATATTAAAAATGTTGGACTAAACATACATTTAATTTAGAATTTTTATATTCACTAGAAAAAGGTTATTAACCAATTTAATTAACAACAAAATCAATAAATAAAATAATAATAATTACAAATTGTATATTACATTGCAAAATAGATATAGATTAATTGGTAAACCCACAAGAAAATTTATGACTCTAATACATATAGATTACTTGGTGAATCCAATAGCAAACAAATTTATGAATAAAAAAAGTACAAGAAAATGAGGACTTATGAAACACTGCAACTTAATATAACATCAATGTATAAATGTACACAACTTTTGAGTATGAAGTACCAATGAGGAAATCAACTACCTATTTTATAAAAGTAGAAAACATGTTCTAACATGAATAAAGATATAAAACATGTTTTAAAATATATAAATAAACTTGATCAATATTATATATGATGAATCATGGTGGTGCAATTACGTTAAAAATTTGTGTGCTTGCATGTATTGTAAAAGAATAACACAAAGCACATTAGTGTAAATGGACAATTTAGCATGTGTTTGTGCAAATTTCTCTACCCCATTTATGTATAATATTGTGTTCTATTCAGGTGGTATAGTTTAGTGGTGTGATTCAATCGTTGATGATAAAGATTATTCACATTAAAAACTTGTGTTATGGGATCTTCTCATGCATCATAATAATAATTTTAACTTATGACATTGTTTATATGCTTATTACATTGCAATTGAGTTTCTTAGTTTCTTCTCTTTTTTACATGTTTTGTACATTATTCGTATTGTGTTCTATTCAGGTGGTATGGTTTAGTGTTGTGATTTAATCGTTGATGATGAAGATCATTCACATTAAAAAACTTGTGTTATGGGATCTTCTCATGCATCATAATAATAATTTTAACTTATGACATTATTTATATGATTATTACATTGCAACTGAGTTTCTTAGTTTCTTCTCTTTTTTACATGTTTTGTACATTATTCGTTAATGAAAACAACATAACATTCAATTGCAAAATGTATAACACATTTAATTAGAAAATGTGTCATCATGTTTGGAAGTAGATAATGACAATTTGTGCCCAATGGAAAATTGATGCCTAGTGTACGAAATAGCATCTAGGGCCCAAAGTACAAAATCCATGTGGTGGAAATGACAAATGGATGCAATCAATGTCCCCTGCAACGCTTGCCACTATCAAAGACATATTCAAAATTGATATTCCACCTCTTTGTGCTTGAGGTTTCCAACACCAAGAAGTGGTGTGCATTTCTAGATTTTGGAATTTAAACAATAATTATCCAAGTTACTTTCCATAATTTTAAATATCAACAAATTAAAAAAAAAAATGCATTTCAATATAACAAAAACTCACCATAAATACACCAAGTCTCACAAGCGATGTCCTCCTCTCGGTCTTAAGCATGTCTACAATGCCTCCATACAAAGATTACAAGTAATAAATTAATAAAAAATTCTAATGCCTAAAATGAAGCTCATATTTGAATGAAAACAACTTCACGGGCATAGAAATTTAACCGAGAAAATATGAGGTGATGTCGGAGATTGGCCTTCCTAGCTAGGTGGTAGAGTCGTGGCTTGAACCTCCTTCTTTTAGGCCAAAACAATAGGCGTGATAGTGGATGATGTGACAATGACCAATGCGACAACTATAGATGCTATGGTGGTAGATGCTAAAATGATAGTTGCAACACTGGTAGGAGTTGTCATGGAAGAGGAAACAATACATGTAGGTATTGTGGAACTAAAAGGGCCAACCAATGGACTTTGAATGTATGGTGGGGGTGACCAATGATGGAATCTTATTGGCATCTACAAAAAAACATATCTTGAACTAGTAATTAGAGGCATAAACCCACCATTGTAACAAAAGAAAATATCTCAATAAATAACTTGGGCTTGTCAAATACGTGGGTGGTGCCTACAAGAAATCCATGTTGACAAATGTATCGAGAGAGGATGGAAGACCAAAAGGCTCGTGAGGTGGATGCATAAGAAGTCCAAATGGAACTTGGAAAAACAAAGTGTGAAACTAAGGTGCAAATATAGCAAATTGTGATTAAACAAATTAAATTGTTATACAATACCCACATGTTAGCCATGTCGATGGAAATTCCAATTCTTAGAGACAAAAGAACTAACAATACAAACCCTACCATGTACTACAAAATTGAAAGCTCAAAATAAGAAAACTATAAACAACTACTAATAAAACTCTAAGATATAAAACAAAATGATTGTTGTAGCTAATTCAAATGTGACATGCTAAGAAAATATGACACGTCAAATGGTGTAGTGAATGTGACTTGGGGTGGTTCATGGAATACCTCAACCATTGGCTGAATGCATGTGTGTAATAGGTTTGGATTTAGTACATAAGTATGAAAAAATAAGAAAAAACATTTTCTCATCTAAAAACCAAATTAACTTGAAAAATATCTCACTGTAATTAAATCCAACATAAACTTAAATGTCTAAGGGTGCGATAGCCATCCCAAATGAAAAATGGGATCTCTCCACCATAGAAGGTAATGGAAAGTCAAAGTATCCTATCAACACCTACAAAATCATGTATTGGTACACAGTCCTATTGTGTGACTACACTCCTAAAAAAATACTAATTCATGATAAGGAGAGGTTATCATATTGACGTCAACTTACAAAATTTATGGAAAATTAGTCCTTGGAAAAAGTTCAAGAACATTTGCATATTACTACTACAAATATTTTAGGTGCTTTTGTTTTCAACATGCATAAGGACTATAGGTAACTCATCCAAGAACTATACGAAACTATAGGTGTTCATCCACTTCCCTAATGCTTGAGTTTTATTCTGGTTTGTTAGACTTGGTGACATTTTAGAGATTTATCATACTCCTTCATAAGAGAATCAGTTATATATTGTCCTTATCTTATGATATTGTTAAGACTTTTTGATATTGTTAAGACTTTTTAAGTAAACAAACTTTGTATAACCTATGTCTTTGAGGTTTTTTTCATCCAACTTGGGTAGAAATATAGGTGGCAAGCCTCTTTGGGTTCCTCATGTTAGAGTTTGAAAGGAACTCAAGATCTTATCCTAGACAACCTATGGTTGATACATGTAAAGTCAAAGACCAAAGTGTTCTATGCATACATAAGGAATGTTTTACACCTTGATAAGGTTAGTTTAGATATTTCAAATTTTTGGAAAGAATGTTTTTAAAATTATGTTTCAAACATGAATTCAAAATTCATATTCCTTATATAATCTATTTACCCCATGCTTGGATGGGATCCATTTAAAGGAGGTTGGGATTTATGGCCAATACTTTGGAAAGAAATGGGATGAAATTGGGCTTTATGGCCAATACTGATATTCAACACCTACTATAAATGTTATGTATGATATTTCATTTTTAATTGATAGTTAAATGTTAGTTTGATATTTATGTGTTCGTGTTAGATACTATTGTGACCAATATTTAAATATAACATAAACATATTTTAGTCCCCGAGGTGTAGGACAATCGGTGACAGAGTGTGTTGTTAAGCCACTCCGTGTTATTAAAGTCATCGGTTCGAAACCTGTGGGGACAAAAAATCCACCCATGTTAAGGGTTGGTGTGACTCAGGCCGGGTGTGATCCCCGGGTGATTTTGACGGCTTAGATTCCCCTGAGTCGTAGTTTCTCAAGCCACAGGTTAATCTCGCAGCGAGCAGGTCCGAACAAATTAACAAACAAAAAAAAACATAAACATATTTTACTCTTTTCTTTGTGAACTTTGGTAGAGCCTTTGACACAATCCTTAGAAACTTACTATTTGAGAAGATTAAGGTGTTGGGGATTGTAGATTTAGTGATTTTGTTGGTATGGCTCTCTACGAGATGATTTTTGGAAAGTTTTGCACTAAAATGGACAACACTGAGGACATGCACAATGCTCTAGAGTTCAAACAAGGGAACCTAATATACCTTACACTTTATGTGGTCTTAGGTTATGTTATTTTAAAATTTGTGGGTCATATATGTGGTCACTTTCTTAGATCCACCAAAAAATTGTTGTCAATATGGGGGGTTTACTTGTAGATAGGAAACTCAACGACTTAAGTGAACATAACCAAAAATGGCCCCACTATGGGAATTTTGAAACTCTAAAGCACCTCTTTTGGTTATACCCTCTTACTAAGTCTTTCACAAGGGTGGTTCAAGTCTTTGTGTGGCTAGCTTCTTCTTGGAGAATCATTCTCCTAGGAGGTAAGCTCCCATGGGTGTACATTTTCAATCTATGTTCAAACAAAGGTTCCTATAAAACCCATACCCTATGCTCATTTCTCATAGAAACATCATTCTCTTATATTTGCATTACTTGTGTCATCCCTATAATTTATGGCCAATACTTTGGAAAGAAATGGGAAGAAATTGGGCTTTATGGCCAATACTGATATACACCTACTATAAATGTTATGTATGGTATTTTAATTTTAATTGATAGTTAAATGTTAGTTTGATATTTATGTGTTCGTGTTAGATAATATTGTGACCAATATTTAAATATAACATAAACATATTTTACTCTTTTCTTTGTGAACTTTGGTAGAGCCTTTGACACAATCCTTAGGAACTTACTATTTGACAAGATTAAGGTGTTGGGGATTCTAGATTTAGTTATTTTGTTGGTATGTCTCTCTACAAGATGGTTTTTGGAAAGGTTTGCACTAAAATGGACAACACTGATGACTTACACAATGTTCTAGAGTTCAAACAAGGGCACCTAATATACCCTACACTTTATGTGGTCTTAGGTTATGTTATTTTAAAATTTGTGGGTCATATATGTGGTCACCTTCTTAGATACACCAAAAACTTGTTGTCAATATGGGGGGTTCAATGCAGATAGGAAACTCAGCGACTTAAGTGAACATAACAAAAAATGGCCCCATTATGGGAATTTTGAAACTCTAAAGCACCTCTTTTGGTTATAATACCCTCTTACTAAGTTTTTCACAGAGGTGGCTCAAGTATTTGCATGGCTAGCTTCTTTCTGGAGAATCATTCTTCTAGGAGGTAAGCTCCCATGGGTGTACATTTTCAATCTACATTCAAACACTATAGGGTTCAAAAAAAGGTTCCTATAAATCCCATACCCTATGCTCATTTCTCATAGCAACATTATTCTCTTATATTTGCATTACTTGTGTCATCCCTATAATTTTCTTAAGAAAACATCTAATAGTCTCAAACTGACCGAGTTTTAGATATGTTGGCATTTTTTTTTTTTTTTAAATAAAAAAGTAGAGCCTTTGTATTATACTGTCACAAAAAACATACATCTAGCATGTCTATGCCAGCTGCCCTGCCAACAGAGGAAACCAGGACAGTTGGCTTGTCCACTGTGATGATCAAAATTAGACGCAAGGTTGCGCCACCTTGCCCGAGGGAAACCAGGGATTTTGGTCTGTGAGTTCATCCATTTAGAGAAAACTAGACAGTAGCATATTAAACTATAAACAAGAGAGCCACGACTCTGGTTCATAATAAAAAGAAACAACATAGAGCTATGTAGATTAGAACCTAATTGGTCGAACTGGCTGCATTGCCGGGGAGGGCGAAGGGCCGCGCACAGGTGGGACACTGGCGTCGAGGGATGGCCTCAGAGTAAGCCGCATATAGCATGTCTAGTCGTTGGTTGATGCCCATGGTGCGGAAGGCCTGGTCATCCATGAGGTTGTGCATTTCGAAGATCAGCGTGAGATGGTCTGGATGTAGCAGTGGCAACGAGTTCCTTTCCAGCTCCTGTTCCTCTCGTTCCAATTCCAGTCCTGTATTTTTGTTTCCCAGCGACGTCTCGTGTTCCTGTTCTGCGGTGTCGTGGTCTGGTAACTCCTCCTCCACTATTCAGGTAGCATAGATCTCAGTAGAAGCGATGGAAGGCTGTGGAGGGTCGCCCAGAGCGATAGCAATTGGCGGATGCTGCTGCTCGCCAGTGATGCGGTCTGGTATTTCTTCCTCCACCACGCATCTTGGTGTCTCCTTTGCCATGAAACAGGCCTCGAGAGTCTCACTGAGAGCAATGGCAGTCTGTGGAGGGTCTCCCAAAGTGAGAGCGAGTGGCGAGTGCATGAAGGGTGGGTCTGCCTCCTCAAAAGGTCGGGGTGGCGAGATAACTGTGGTGGCGATAGCCCTGCGTTTCCTTCGAACCACACGAATTGCTTGAGCGAATTTCTTGTGGCATTTTCGGCGGGATTCGACTGCATACCAGCCTGTACCGCGTCGTGACCAGCCTCGGATTCTTGGCATGGCGTACACAAAGGAGGAGCTCCCTGCTCTGCAAAGTTGGACCAGCTTTGGCAAATTCACATGAGAGCCACAGGCATACACATAACCCTCGCAATTTCGTAATACATAGCCCAGCACAGAGAGGGTCATTAACGCAGAGAGCTGAGTGCTCTGGCATTCCGTTCCCTGTGCGCATGCGAGTAGGTCTGTCATCATTCAAAGTTTATGGAGGGAGGGTCTGGTATTAACTGCCCACAGCCGGGAGGAGGGACCTCATTAAATAACCTTCCCAATGGTGCCTCCACGTGCCCGATCTGCTCCTCCACATGCCCAGGTTGCTCGACTAGCACCCCATCCGGGGGATATGTTGGCATTCTTGACTTACACATGTTGTTTTCTATTTAACTAGAATAGATTACATGGGTGCTAGCTACGATGCCATCTAAAATAAGAGACACCTACACCTATTATTTGATATCATTAAGAGAAGGAATGTTTTAATCACCTCCATTGCATTGCAGTCTACTAGATGGTTTCCTAGGTATGTTTTTGATGATATCTACAATGTTGCTTAATCATTATGAAAATAAATCGTGTGTCAATTTATGAAATGTTCGATGTTTTGAGTGGACACTCCACCCATTTTTAATCTTTCTCTATCCCCGATGATGGGTGGAGTCTCAACTTGAGACGTCGTACATTTTATAAATTGACACACAATTTACTTCCAAAAGGATTAAGAAACATGTTGATTACCTGTGAAAACCTGCAGACTCAAATATCTACAATGCATATACATTGGAAATCTATTCTATATTAAATATATAAATACAAATAATATGTTTACAATGTGGAACTAGCCATTCATTTTTTTTAAAATGTGATCACTATAATCACCAATATGAAATTTATACAAACTAATATGTATGTTGCTAACATAACAAATTATATTTGATCATCTTGACTAGAGATATTTACTGCCTAAATATGTATCTATGTATTAAGAATTTTTATAGGGTAACACTCGGGTTGTAAGGATACAAACATATTTCATTAATAGGATATTGTAATAGCAAGATAAATAATATCATTGCATAAATTTCCATAATACATGTGTGTGAGGCACACCAAATGAACAAGGCATTGCAATTGTTATATTAGTGCTAGAAATTGTCACCTATGTATCTCGAGGAGATGTACGGAAAAAAGACACAATAAACTCTCTCTCTCTCTCTCTCTCTCTCTTTTCATGCTAACCTCCTCCATGAAATTGTCTTGTATAATGGCACCCATCGACCCATAAAAAAATATAATTACAACTTGAGCATTGATGAGGATCACATGAATTAAGATCATAATAGATAATTTGTCCATGTGACCTCTCTTGGATATAATTTTCCCCATGGCCTCAAGGACCAACACCTCCCCCACCATCACTTGAAGAGTGTTAGCGCATAGGAGGCAGACCCAAGGTTAATCATTCAAGTACCAACAAAACCTTTAGACACCGACCCTTTCAGAATCACCTGTAGAGAAAGTGAAGTCTCACTTGAGGCATCTAGAGGGGATGCAGGAACCAAGGTTCTGTAGTTCTAAGGGGAAGTGAGGCATTCAACCTATCATTTATTTATGTGCACGGTTCTCATTACTTAACAATTACTCAACATTCAACCTATCCTGAACGTGACATTCTCTCATTAAACATTCATTCGGTTATTAGATACTTCAATGCGAGACATTATAATATCATAAGAAAACAATACATTCACGCCATACATTAAACGTCATAATATGCAAAGGTCACAACACACATATTTATGTGGTTCACCCAACTTGGGCTACGCCTACAATGATTGGATTCTTATATTATTCATTGACAGTTCTCTTAAAATTGCACATTGCGCTACAAAATATTCAACAATATAATTTACCAAACCTTCCTAGTCATTCTGCTACAATGCAAGTTCACTCCTGAGTCATACCTTTGATTTCTTCCTTCCCTCAACTCCCTTCCCAAAAAACACTAGAAACACACCTCATATCTCTTATTCTATATCCTTATGTCGAACCCCCTCATTACATATTTATACATAGGAATAGGGATAAACCCGTTACAAAAGTGAACAAAGTGTCCCTCAAAACCCAATGGTTTATAACCGTTTTTCGTCTTTTGTGCACTGCTCCATCACACATCCTTTTGTCACGCTCTTTGATTCCTTGAATTCTGCTTTCGTCATGCGCTACGGTCCATCTTCTAATTGCCTTTTACTCTTATACTTCCTTTTGGCGTAGATCCAAAAACTTATCCAACATGCCCCCAACACTCACCTGTCGCTCGTTCCAATCCACTCATGCACGTTTCTAGTGCGCCATGAATGCTTCAACGGTCTCTTTTTGTATTGCAGGTTTCGTACTACCAAAATTCACCTACAGTGTGCGCGCTTCTTTCTAACTTAAGATGTTATTCCTGGACAATGATTGAGTTGAATAAGCATGGAACTCATTCATAGCTTTCATCTTTAATTTGGGTAAATGGTTTTCTTGTTTCTTGAGTATCTTAACTATCACCATACCTAGGTCCTTGTTGTGCAAAAAGTCATATTTTCATGTTCTTCGTGTTCCTGTGCTCCTTCTTGATGTGTTTTTAGTTTTTTTATCTTTTGTCATGCTTTTAAGTTGTCTTTTGTTCTGTGCAGTTCAATTTTGGGATAGTTTGCTAGAATAGGTTCGATTACTGTTGTCCGCGGGACTTCCTCCTGCAACGACACTGCGACCTACTTACAACTTTGTATTGTGGCTTTAGGTGGTTCCATATTCCTCTGTTATACCCTACTCAACTCCTCTATCCTTCATTCTTTCTCTTCACTACGCTCAGATTCTATCCAACACTCGACTCTTCTACCTATCTCAAATGGATAAGTAACAATGGCCTTCCATTTTTGCTTATTTTATAGTAAGTTGGCTCTATGCATCCCTACTTGCAGTCTCATATGATTGTACTTATACTCGATTGCTCCCATGTATTTCAATAATTCTATGTCTTTCAACATTTTCTGGTCTAAATCAACCATCCTGTAAAAATCTTCGCCACACTTGTTCCCTCTGTCTTTCGATTGAAGTCAATTTCGAATGCTTTTCTTGTCAAATTTTTATTATGACTACATGCTTCCTTGTGTACTTCATTTCCAATTGTAGTTTCCTTTCGCACCTAAAATATTCATTTAATTCACTAATGGTTTCCATTCATTACTTTCTTTTATTGCTCATCATCAATTCGTATCTTCGACAAATTCTCTGTTCGATTTTGCAATTGGTCAAGATCTCCTATATTTAATGTTACACAACGCCACTACTTCATTGTCATGATAACTCTTTATTGCATGTCCCATCATGGAGTGTGTTAAATTCGCTTAGTTTTCATCTACACAGTCTCATCTCTCTGCGCGATCTCTTCCTTTTGCACAATCTTGTTTTCTTCATCTGGGTTTCTTCTATTTACTCTTCTTCTTATCTGTGATAGTTTCCTGCTCTTCCTCTTTACTCACTAGCATGAACTTCTATTTCTCCACCATTTTCGACCTCTTCCCTTAACTCGTTTCATACTTTTTCCTACTTTATCTTTCTTTTTCTATCTTTTCCTTCCTATAGTACACTATCATACAATTTAAAACTGCGTAGTTCCTTTAGTGCATGGAAGGATGGTCGTCCCTATACAGTTTCAACCAAATCCCATTCACTAGTTCTTCCATGAATTTTCCATCCAATTTCTCTAACTAAACAATGCCTGCGTCAGTCACATATATGATCACGTATGGTCCTAGCCAGTGCATCCCGAACTTTCCTGGGTGTTGTAAGAAATTGTTTTCATAAAGTAGTACTAGAACTCTTGTCTAGAAATTCTTCTGCTTGGTGTGCCTATCATGCCATGCCTTTTCTTTTGCTTTCGGTACTTACCAATGGAATCTTGTGATAAACCCGTCTTCCTCTAGCACTGGTAGATGTGATAGTATTTCTTCTACTGCGTCGGAATCTGTAAGGTCTGTCATTGTAGCAATGCATACAATTGGTATAAGAAACTCCATGGGCATGACTGTTTCTTTACCAAATGATAATTTAAAGGGTGTCTACCTTGTCAACTTATTGCATGTAGTTCTATAATCCCAAAGCACTGCAGGGATCCTTAAATCCCAATCATCTCGCCCTACGTTGCACAGCTTGGTCAGTACATTCTCCAATATCTTGTTGAAGGCCTCCACTGTTCCATTTGCTTGCGGGTGATATGGACTTCTCTTTCGATGATGTATCTGGAATTATTTTGTTATTGCTTCAATTTCCTTGTTCAAAAAGTGAGTCCCTTGGTTGATCATAAGTACTTTAGGACACCCAAACCTTGTAACTATGTTCTCAAAAAAGAACATCGCAGTTGTCTCCGGGATGCAATCTATATCTGGTTCTATTTCTACCCATATTGTCAAGTAGTCTCTCGTGGTAATCATGTATCTAGATAATGTTATTCTTGTTGGTGGGTTAATTGGTCCAACAAAATCCACTACCCATTTTTCAAACACCTGTAGGGTAACTTGTGGATTCAAGTGCATATCATCCCTTCCTGATGATCTTCCTACTCTCTGGAAAACATAACAACTCTAGCAATATTCCTTTGCATCCTTATGGAGGGTAGGCCACCATAGCCCTGCACACAAGCTCTTATGTATTGTTTCCTTTCCTACATAATTTCCTCTTGAAATTCCATCACGTGCTTCTGCTAAAATCATGGGTCTTTTGTGTTCTATCACACATCATCACAATATCCCATCTATGCCTAACTTATATAAGTCTCATGTGATCAACTGGTAATCTGTTGATTTGAACACTAGTTATTTATTCTAGGCTATTGTCATATTAGATGAACCCACCCCCGTGCTCAAGTATTGGACAATTTCAGAAAACTGGTCATCTACCATCTTGACTGAAAAAACTTGTGCATCTGGTAAGATATTATCTAGATTACCTACATCCTCCCATGTCAGAATCCGCGACAAATGGTCTAGTATTGCATTTATTTTTCCTGGCTTCACGATAAATTCAAAATCATACTCCTCGAAAAACAACAACCATTTGTAGATCCTGCCCCCCAACACTGGTTTGTTCACTAGATATCTGAGTATAGAATGGTCTGTATACATATTGAAGTGGGATTGTAATGACCCTGCTTAAAAAGATGTATAGGATTATTAATTATAATTAATTTAATAATCTAACTGTCTTAAAAAGTTAGCTAAACAATAATTATTTCTTAAATAATATTAACTAATTAATTATTATTAATTACTTGTTCATGTCTGTCAATGATTAATTAATTATTAATTGACTCATTAATTAATTGAATAAAGAATTAAAGGGGTTAATAAGTTTAATTTGTTAAATACTTACATATTCGGGAAGGGATAGGACATTAAATATAAAGATAAGATATTAATAAGGGATAAGATAAGATAATAAATACGAAAGGATAAGATAATAAATAAATGGATAAGGAAAGTAATGAAGGGGGGGAGAGTCGGTGAAGGGGGAATATGACGGGGAGAGCCTTACGGTGGAAGACATTCTTTTGGAGGAGGATTTTATTTTTTGGGTGGGGGAAGCATTTTGGAGGGGGACGAGAGCATTGGTTTCTTGGCTTGGCTTTTCTGGTTCTGTGGTAGAGTTCTGCAGTCTTTGAGTATCATTGCAGGGGGCACCGGGTTGCTAGGGGTTTTGGGCACGAGGGCTAGGATTCCTTTTGGTTTCCTGGAGCTAGGGAGATGGACAGGCTACTCCTAGCTGGCTAGGAGGATAGTCGGTTTGGGCAGAGTTGGTCAGTGCATCAAGCAACAACAAAGCAACAGGATGGACAACCGGGCCAACGGAGAAATTAGCATCAGGAAGAGGTAAATTTGTATTATTCTGTTAAGTAATTCTTATTTTGTTACGAAATTGTTGTTCATTAATTAATTTAACATGCGTATATGCTGAATTAAAAGAAATTACTGAGTTTTCTTCAGAGAAGTAGAAGTTTATTGTTTCAATTTATGGATTTAATAGAATTGAGTTAATTAGGTCTCTACACATGGTATCAGAGCTTCAGTTTGAAGCACTGGAGCCTTAAAGGCCTACCTACCCACCTACCCAATTTAGAAATGGAACTGTACCCACCCAGAAATTAGATAAATCTGGGCCTTGAGGGCCAAGTTCCAACTCCAGCTCCAGCTCCACCTAACCTGCAATCCAAGCACATACATTTTTAACACAAATTTAAATATAAATAACATACATATTGAAAATGATTCATATTACTTCAAGATTGAAAATCATCTTCGTTGAGGACTTTCCCTGGTAGAATCACATCTAGATTTTTTTGCATTCTAATTAGGATCACCCTTGCCTCTGTTATATGACCAACACTAATGCAATCATTTTGACTATATTGTGACCTATTTATATCATTTGTTTCTCTCTAAGAACTATCGCAGATATTGGGAAATGAAGTTAAGGCTAATGAATCATTGCCCTATTGATAGACCAAAGTGTTCCAACAAGTCTGTTTTGGCATATGATTCCAAAATAACGTTCTTAAAATTAAACTAGTAGTTGTTTATCCTTGCTTGTTATATGACTATCACGCGTATCAAAGCCCAACCATAGCAATGTCGTCAAAACAAAATAGTGGCCTCATTGCTCTAAATAACTCTGCAACCACTAAATTGGTCCTTAATTAAATGTAAATATAGCAAATAGTTGTCTAAACATAAAAGGCCTATTAGATAGCTTGTATAATACCGATAGACAAAACATATAATTTTGGAAAGTGATCCAAATAGCATTCGGTCTCCCTTAAATCCCCCTTGAGATTTGAACTGCATACAAAGCCTCCCTTTTGTTTTCATTTCCAAAATCCATTACATGGTTCTTCTAAAGATTTTTCAACATACAATGTCAAATGCATGAAAATCTTGTTTGCTCAGATCAATTCCAGAGTAGGGAATTTTCAAAGAAGGCTTGAGGAGTTTGTACTTGAGTTCAATTTGAAGGATACAGAGTGACCCAACTTGAATCAATCATCAAAGTTGAATAACTATAATCTAGTGGATTACAACTAGAACCCTATACAACAATTTCTCCAAGATCTTCTACACGGGTGACAATACCATATATTCTGGATTATTGATAGTAAAATCAACGTATCAATCTACGAATGGATGTTCTACTAGCAATCTATTTCTTTAGAAAGATTTTTCCTTACTCCCTCCCTCACAATCATTCTAAAGAATCTGGTAAAACTTCATCCCTAGTGTCCTAGTCATGTACTGTCTCTGCTGAGTTTAGAAGGACTCTCTATGAGAAACATTGATAACAAAATTTCATAGACAGTGCATAGTCACACCATTCGCACTTGTATAACTTAAGAAGCATCAGAGCTAGAGGAATTCCGTAAGAAGAAAGCTGAAGAGAGAGCTAAGAAGGCTTCTTCTTCTTCTTCGAATGAGCAGTCACATTTATCTAGGCTTAAAAATAATCAGACCAAGCACTATCCTACAGGAAGATGTAGTTTCACATGTCAAAAAAAATGCCTTTTTGTGAAGCAAATTGAGGAATTGAAATCTAAACCATACTATGAAAAGGGTATCAATTCTGGCAATGATGAAGAAGATAGCTCAAGATTTAGAAGTCTCTCTGAAGTTCAAGAAAAGGGTTCTCCATCATGAGAAGTTGAAGGAATTCAATCAAGTGATATTGAGTGGAGTGCAACTTTCAAAGGTAACAAAGAAATGGATAAGGTTGATGACAAGGAGCCTGCCCTTTCAAGAAATTACCAGATTTCCTCCTGTGCAGATAATGATGCGTGTTCAGAGATGAAGCGCAAGCACAAGGTCACGCCGAGGAGCCCCGAGATGCACAACAAATTTTTTTTATTTTTTATTAATACATCAAAAAAAATATATATACATGCAAGCCAAAGTTCTAAACTCTTCTGAATGCCCCGACCTTGGAGCTATATCCATCCCTATGCATAGCGTTCTGTTGTCGAATCACGTTTTTCTTATTACAAACAAACACATCTCATCTGCTCATTCATTTATATATTTCTTAGGATATCTAGCTGTTGTGTTGATTGAACGGTTTCGAGTATAACAACATAGATATGCGAAAATAGGAAAAGAGATCATTTGACAGTATAAAAACCAATTCAAATTAACACATACAAACCCCTTCAAACCCTGGTTTTTTGGTTCGTAATCGCAAAACTCCCTCACCCGATCTCGTAATGTCGAGCCGTTAGAAGCTGAGCGTAGAGGACACAATAGCCTTTCCAACAAGCAAGCCAAACGCCCAACGCCATGCCACGACAACGCTAACGCCAACCAACACATAAACCCTACACAACGCACCAAGTGCCAAGCTATTCCTTTTCTGCATGTCTCACCAGTCTTGAACCCCGTCATACTGAACCCTACACAAACCTCAACTTTATGTAGTGACCCAAAAAGAGCATAATTTTTAAACCTGAGTCATCATGGCTTTCAATCAACCAACACCTAACATCTTTGGCTTCTTCTATATATTTAAGAGAATATCGAGTGGACGCATTAACTTTATCTTTTATGTGGATTAGAAAAATGAAAGGACAAATATCCACGACGATTTGCACTCGAGTGCAATTTGAAACCACATTCGTTTAATCAGTCTGCGTCTTATCAAAATCCCGAGGCCCAAATCTGCTCCATGAGGGGAATCTTGAAAGAGGACAAGTTTATAAAAACAAATACGAAAATATGTGGCCAGCCAGCGTAATTCAGTGGCAGCAGGCCAATGACTGAGACGACCTCCATGTCTTACATAATGCTCAACCCTAGACTCTCACCTCCTTGAGAGAGTCGACCTCCGTGTCTTACATAAAGTGGCTAAAGACTTGTTTGAAGGCAGAAAATTCCAATTCTCTGATAGTAGCAGCAATAATCAGTCATAGAATCAAGATTCTGTCGGTCTGCAGTTTTATTCTAGCTCTAGATTTCGACCTAGCCCAACTCTATTTTCAGCAGATAAATCAAGCTTCAACACTTGATCTCGCCCATCTTTTCTTGATTCTATTACTCCATCTACATGTTCTCCTACGTTGCAAACTGTAGTGCCCGGGCCAGAAAAATCAGCGGAAAACTCAAACAATGCAGAAGTGGGGAGTATTGTTGAGATGAGTTATGACAAATGGGGAGGTTCTGAAAATATGGGAATGAATGATAGGGTCTCTACACAATACCTGGAAAATTCACATGATAATGAGCCCGAACTGAATATTTCTTCTGTAATTTTCTCTAGTTACACTTGGAACCGGACATAACAGTGGGAACAACTGTCCGAGGACAATCCTTATGCTCAAGAAACTGTGAACTCTTACAAACAGCCGCAAGACTAATAAAACGAGGTCACTCGGAATCAAACTCGAGAAGTTCAGGTGACTTCGTTTGGGAAATGGATAAATATCTTATTTTCTTTATTCCGCGTGATTCAGGAAGCCAAGAGTATACCAAGAAAACAAAAAAAAAAGAATCGTAGGTTAATACAGGACTTATTACCCTAAAACCTTTTACAAAAAAAAAAAAACTCACAAGCCACGACCATACCAACACCAGCGCTAAGAGCAGAGGGACAAAGCAGAGTGGAGAGGCGGCAGAGGAAAGAGGCGGAAGTGAAGGAGCGTTAGGGTTAAGGAACAACTTAGGTTTTTGGTACTAAGAGTTGGAGGCCGAGCACGTGGGCCTCATGCCAGAAGCCCGACCTTAAAGGCTGCCAGCGAATTCCATGGAGCACATTAAACTCTCGCCAAACTGAAAGTAAGATTTTTTTTTTTGAATAATTATATATATATATATATATATATATATATATATATATATATATATAATTATGAGTTTTAAATTTAATTTAAATAATTTAATAATATAGGGTTAAGTATAAATTTTAGAGGTCCATGGGTTTTGAACCCAAGACCACCCACCAAGCGAAGCGCCTTAAGAAGAACACTAATGCCAATGCGTCCTCATGAGTCTTTACAAATAAATCCTTATACTTAATTAGATTAATGGTAACAAAGTGTATTCTGAAGTATAAACTCCGATTATCCAAGCGTCAGGCTCACGATACCTTACACACAATTCATCGAGCCAATCACCGAGCCCTTTCATTCCATTCCACTAGTATTCAATAGCAGAAGCAGTGGAAAATGTGCGTTACGCAGAGGAACACATGAACTTGAATGGAGGTATGAGGTTGACCTTTCCACATCATCTTGGATTCATCGGGAAGGCCCCTAGGGAATTTTCTAGGGGAGGGGGATCAAGGCCACCTCCATAAGGAAACAAAGTCACGCCAAGGACCGTAGCCGCAGGGATTTCAATCCCAACGAGTGCAGCATCTCGTTCATCACCAACGACACAGATAGGTCCACGACCATCTTAAGGAACAACTAGTAGGAGCAGGGGTTCCAGGGGAAGGAACTCATTTCAGAGATAGTCACATAACAATACACAGGTTCAATTTCATGTTACCTGTTGGGGGTGTGGAGGACCCCATTACCAACATGACTGCCCAAAGTTATAATCAAGATTCGCGCATAGATAAGGGAAGGCCCCGATGGGAAGAGCAAGTAGCAACCACCATATTTACGTAGCGGTTAATAATCTCCAGGCCGAACATCAATCCACGGTGGTGGAGTCATCAGGAACGCTAAATCATATCAATGTTAAGATTTTGTCTGATTCTGGTGCGACGAATAGTTTCATTTCACCATCTGCATTAGAAAAGAGTGGGTTGGCATCCTACGAGCACGATGACTTTAAACAAGTCGAGATGGCTTCGGGGGAAAAACAAGCGGTAGGACCTAGTGTCAATAATTGTATAGTAGACCTGGGAGTGTGTACTACTAGGTTGAAGGTATACGTTACTGCTCTCGGGGCATATGACCTAATCATTGGAATGGATTGGTTAGCAGCTCACTAAGCCATGGTAGACTGTTTCGCAAAGAGGGTGCTTTGTGTCGACGACGAAGGAAGGCCAGTAGAGATCCAGGGTGTACAGAGAAAAGTGTCATTACGCTTTATATCAACTATGAAGGTTAAGCAATGCTTGAGACAAGGGTGTCGACTTTATGTAGTGGAAGAAGTGAATGAAGGGAAGGGACCCTCATTGGATCAGTACCCGGTATTGCCATAATTTAAGGATGTTTTTCCGAACGAGTTACCAGGGTTACCTCCTGAGAGGGAGCTTGATTTTACTATTGAGCTAAAACCTGGTGCAGAACCAATCTCCAAGACTCCGTATCGGATGACAGCGCTGGAACTTTGTGAATTGCGAATGCAGTTGAAAGAGTTAATGGACTTAGGGCTAATAAGGCCCAGTATCTCACCTTGGGGCACACCAGTAATTTTTGTAAAGAAGAAGGATGGATCCTTACGACTGTGTATAGACTACAGGGACTTGAATTGTGCTATAGTGAAAAATAGGTATTCGATGCCGCAAATAGATGACCTTTTCGATCAGATGAAAGGAGAAGTGGTATTCTCAAAGATTGATTTGCGATCAGGGTATCATCAGTTAAGGATTAAGGAAGGTGATATCCCAAAAACTGCCTTTCGAACTCGGTTTGGACATTACGAGTTTGTTGTAGTACCTTTTGGATTGACCAATGCACCAACAGTATTCATGAGCCTCATGAACAACGTATTCTGGAAGTACTTAGACCTTTTTGTACAAGTATTTCTAGATGACATCCTCATCTATTCCAAGAATGAAAGAGAACATGAGGAAGACTTACGAGTAGTGTTGTCCTGCCTAAGAGAGAACAAATTGTATGGGAAGTTGTCGAAGTGTTCCTTATTTTAGAAAGAGATCCACTATTTAGGTCATATCATTTCCGGTGAAGGAATCTTTATGACCTGGAAAAGGTAAAGGCCATTATGGAGTGGCCAGTGCCGAAAAATTCTCATGAGGTGAGAAGCTTCATGCGGCTAGTAGGTTATTACTGGAGATTTGTGGAAGGATTCTCAAAAATAGTGAAACCCATCACCACTTTGCAACGCAAGGGGGTCAGGTATGAATGGACAGAAGAATGTGATAGTGCATTCATTGAGCTTAAGAGGTTACTAACCAGTGTGCCAATTCTACGAGTGCCGGATATGGAAAAGGACTTCACAGTTTGCATGGGATACCTAAGAAGATCATTTCAGATAGGGACTCTAGATTCACTTCTAGGTTTTGGACAAGTCTGCAGTCAGCGTTGGGGACTCAGTTGAACTTAAGAACAACTTATCATCCTGAAACAGATGGGAAAACTGAGAGAGTAAATAAAGTCATGGAAGACATGCTTAGGATGTATGTAATGGATAATCAAACCCAGTGGGAGAAGTACCTACCTTTGGTAGAGTTTGCCCACAATAACAGTTTTCATAGCTCCATCGGAATGCCACCCTACGAAGCTTTGTATGGGAGGCCATGCATAACTCCATTGAGTTGGGATAGACTAGAAGATCGAGTAACAGTTGGGCCAGAATTGATTCAAGAGATGGAGGAACAGGTGATTCAGATTAGGCAGAGACTAAAGGAAGCACAGGATAGGCAAAAAAGTTATGCGGATGCACACATGACCGACCAAAGTTATGAAGTGGGAGACCAGGTTTTCATTCGTATCAGGCCTAATAAGAGTACCATACAGTTTGGGAAGGGGAAAAAGTTGTCACCTCGATTTATAGGACCGTTCAGAATCCAAGAGAAAATTGGACCCATTGCCTATCGTTTCGTACTGCCACCCCACTTGCATAAAACTCATAATGTATGTCATGTATCTGTTTTTACGTCATTATGTTGCCGATGAAGAAAATAAACTAAATTAGAAGGAATTGCAGGTATCATATGTGGGAACCCTCACGGTAGAACTGTTACGCATATTGGACCGTAGAGTCCGACAACTCAAGAACCGTCTGGTAGACCAAGTTAAGGTCCAATGGGACAAGTATAGTCTGGGATCTGCTACTTGGGAAGACGTCGGGACACTACGACGAGACTATCCCTCACTTTTTTTGACCACCTCGAGAATATGTTTCTCGAAGGTTGGATGTATGTAACACCACCTTTTGACTTAGACAACCAGGATTACCTGAGGCCTATATACTTTATTTTCTAGTCACAAT
>JZKD02S0920001.1:693623-706250 GCA_000966675.3 Picea glauca | reverse complement strand
AAGATATTAATAAGGGATAAGATAAGATAATAAATACGAAAGGATAAGATAATAAATAAATGGATAAGGAAAGTAATGAAGGGGGGGAGAGTCGGTGAAGGGGGAATATGACGGGAAGAGCCTTATGGTGGAAGGAATTCTTTTGGAGTAGGATTTTATTTTTGGGGGGGAGGAAGCATTTTGGAGGGGGACGAGAGCATTGGTTTCTTGGCTTGGCTTTTCTGGTTCTGTGGTAGAGTTCTGCAGTCTTTGAGTATCATTGCAGGGGGCACCGGGTTGCTAGGGGTTTTGGGCACAGGGGCCAGGATTCCTTTTGGTTTCCTGGAGCTAGGGAGCCAGACAGGCTGCTCCTAGCTGGCTGGGAGGATAGTCGGTTTGGGCAGAGTTGGTCAGTGCATCAGGCAGCAACAAAGAATCAGGCTGGACAACCGGGTCAACGGAGAAATTAGCATCGGRAAGAGGTAAATTTGTATTATTCTGTTAAGTAATTCTTATTCTGTTATGAAATTGTTGTTCATTAATTAATTTAACATGCTTATATGCTGAATTAAAAGAAATTACTGAGTTTTCTGCCTAGAAGTAGAAGTTTACTGTTTCAATTTATGGATTTAATAGAATTGAGTTAATTAGGTCTCTATAGGGATCCCAATAGATAGTGTCTGAACTTTTGTAAAGGATACACCATTTCCAATCCTTCCCTTTCTGTCATCATAAAATTTTTCTCAGCAGTCGATAACTTCTAGCAAAAGAAATCGGATGATGTAACTCTTCTTCCCCATGTTGTTCTAACACTGCACTGAGCACTATTGATGATGCATCCACGTGGACATGGAACTCTTTCTGCCAGTCTAGGAATACTAGAATGGGTGCAGTTACTAACTTATGTTTCAATACATCCAGACCCTTCTAACAATCTTTGTTCCACTAAAACTTATATTCTTTCTTTAGTAACTTCTCCATTGGGGTTGTAATATGTGCATAGCCTTTAATAAATTTTTGGTAGTAACATGTATGAACCAATGTTGTTCTCAATTGTCGTACTGATTCAAGTGGTGGAAAATTAACAATTACTGTTATCTTGGTTGGATCAACTAACAAACCTTGCTTCCATACCACATGGCCTAATAATATCCTAAACGATATGCAAAAAATATATTTCTTCAAATTTAACAAAATATGATATTGTCTACATCGATCAAGCATTGACCTTAGCATTTCTATGTGATCTTTCAATATGCTAAAGATAATCCAATCATCTAGGTATACTTCAATAAAATGATGAATAAAATCCTTAAAAGCTGCAACAACTACTCTAGAAAACACAACAGGTGCATTCTTTAACCCAAACGTCATCACTGTGTACTGGTATCTTCCCCACTCCGTCACAAATTTCTTCTTGTGTCTGTCTTTTGGCGGAATATTTATCTGATGGTATCCTTAAAATCCATCAATGAACGAGTAGGCCTAATGTCCTCCTACGTTTTTCAATACTTAATCTATAAATGGGGTTAGGAACGAGTCATGTAAGAAGACATCGTTCAAATTTCTCAAGTCTACAAAAATTCCAATACCCCCCATTTTCTTATCTTGGACCACCATTGGGATTATCCATTCATATTCTGCGACACGTTCAATTACACCAGCTTGTATCATCCTATCCAGTTCTACCTTCATTTTTTCCTTGTACTTTGGATTTAACCTATAAGGTCTCTTCATTACCAGTTTAACATTTGGTTTTAGTGAGATCTTCATTTTGCCTAATTCTCCAACTATTCCCTTCATCTCTGAAAAGGTGGTTGGAAAAATATTTTGGTACTCGTGCAATAGTTCTGCGATATTTTCCACGGTCTCATCATTCCAATAATCGCTAATGTTTGCAAACTTTGGCTTCTCCTCTGTGCCAATGTTCACTTTTCGCACTCTTAAGGGCTTCACGTATGCGCCGGATTCTAGTGCTGGACCTACTATGTCACGCTCCCCTTCAATTTTCGATACCTATACATTTCTCGCATCTTCTTAGTCTTTGTCATCTTCAGTAATGTTATAATATTCCAATAATTTATGAGTTGTTGTAGACTCTATGTGCGTACTACATGTAGGTACTATCCCTACTTGTCCTTCTTCCATAAAATATTTTCCTCTAATGACTTGTAAGACTGCATCAACTAAAGGTGACTCAGCTTCAAAATTAAATGTTAAATTTTCAGATGTGATACTCCTAGTCTGTGGTTCCTCTGCGCACTTCTGGCTCTAAATACCAGTTCTTGGGAACTATCTCTAGCGTATGTATGAGCATGTGCGTCTAGTCCTACTTCGACCCTTGCTTCCAAGTTGTAATACATTGCGTCACATGATCCTTCAGATCACTTCTCCTTGTATACTTGGGCATAATGTTCTATGTTCCAAACCTGATTTGCATAAGCCTTTTGCAATTTGGTCAGTCCTCTATTCCTTCCTTATGGGTTTCCCACCATCTCATTGGGGTTTCTCTCAGTGCAATATATAATGCTAACAACCTTTGTTGTTCAAGTATATGTAACTTGAATTCGCTAACAAAAGAACTTACCTTAGTTAATCCTTCCAACTTTGACATATCATGTACCTCTGTTTTGATCCAGCGCGAAGAGCGAGTAATGCGCTCACACCTTCTGGTCGACACTTCATGGAATTGGTGCTGTCAGTGTTCAAGTCCTTCCTCCGAGTCTTATGCACAATAGATTATGGTTCTACAAATAAGAAAACCATTTGCAGGGGGATTTACATATTCATCCATGCACGTTGTCATATTATATAAGTTATCAATTTCCTTTCTTAAGAGCTCCACATATCTTCTTGCCTCCATAGGGTCTAATGGCGTAGTGACCTTTAAGCCTCCTCCTTCAAAAATCATCTCTCTTTTCTTCAGGTTGATAATTGCTGGATTGTCGAAGGCCCAATCATTCCAAGAAAAGTTGGGTATGTTTGACTGTTATCCACAATCTCGATGACTTCAAAGTTAGCTACATTGTTCACTCCATCTATGTTCATAGGTACTCCTACCAGTCTCTCGATCAATATTATCTTATGTTGGTTAGCCAACCTCAACTAGATAGTCGACCAAACTAGTTTTAGTTTCCCCATCATCTTCCACGTCTGACTTGGAAGAACATTGATGTCTAATCCTAATTCCAATATGACATTATTCATGTCACATTCTCCTATCTGCGCACTTAATCTGAATTCTTTGTTTGTATTTTTCTTACGCAAGACCGGGTTTACTACTTTTTGCATCGTAGGTACTTCTTGGCCTTGTGTACATTGATCAATCATTCTACGCAGTGTGTTTAGTGTTGTCTCATCTTCCATCAATTCTAAACAACATTTTAGAAAGTATTTCAAAGTATTTATCTTCTCAGCTAGCCTTTCGGGGATAGTGTGATCATAAACCGTTGGCATATCGTATACTATTGGTGTTTTCTACGTTGTGGTTATCCATTCTGGTCCTAGTATCTCCTTCCTTGGTTGTTGATAGTTTTTTTTTTCCTTATGCAGATTGAATGTTGGCATGGTATCAACTACTTTCCTTGTCCATTGTTCCACTCCTTTCCCTTTCTCTATCGCATCTGTTGCGGTTCTCGTTCCACTACGCGTAACAACTTCTACTCTTGGTTGATCATCCCTTTCTTCAACGAATATCTTTTGCAGGTTCTGGTTCTAATTTTGATGCTGAGTCTGATGTGGATTTTGATTCCCTCTTGCCTTCCACTTTGCTATCAGTTGGGGACATTCTTCTGTTGCATGATCCAAGGCTTTGTAATACGTGCATGTCATGCAAGGATTTGGAAAATCTCTTGCTAAATCTCTTGGTTGATTGCAGTTATAACAAATTATCGTTCCTCTGCCTCGTCAACCTATGGTGAAACCTCTACGTCCACCCTGATTAAATCCTCTTGGAGTGTTATATTGTGGAATTCCTCTTATGTTGCGACATTTTCTTGCTAAATTTTGTATGCATCCAAAGTATGCTCTCTCATCAAGTCGACCGTGTGACAATCTTTCTCATCATGTCCTACCGATTTGCAAAAGTTACAGAATAAATTTCTTGGGGTGCTATGATATTTCTGCAGTAAGGGACAAGCAGTCAGATGATGCTTGCATGACTTACATATCTCATAATATCCCAGTCCTCCCGCCAATGGGTTTGGTGCTCTTGTGGCCATATATTGCACGAAGTCCAAACACTCTTCCTTTCTGTGGCCTTCTATCTTACATGTTATACACCAAACATGATCACACTTTTCATTTTACTTTGTTATCTATGATAATTGAATTCTCGGCGCAACCAATAGTGACTGTACCTGTAACATCCCCTACAAGAGATGTTTCTAATTTCATTGTGATTTCTAAATATTTTGGCTGCGACGTGACCTTCTGTTGTGTTAATAGACAACGAATGTGTGGCAATGGGCCTGTTATAAACCATTATTGTTGCTACTCACCAGGAATCTGAAAGGTTACTCAACCCATCACATATTTAAATCTTTGGTCATAATCCCACACTATCTCATTCTGCACTTTCTTAATTTCCTTCAGTTCTGTAATATATTGAGATTTGAATTTTGACTTCATGAATTCTTTTAACAATGCTTGTCCGATCTCTACCAAATTTTCGGACTGTCTGGTCTACGTAGTTGTCTAAAACTCGATATACCATAGTAGTGCATGACCTCTGAATGTCATGGCTTACTGCGTGATTTTCCTCGCCTCTCTCTGGACATTCTTCGTAGTCCATATTGTATCGCATACAAACAAATGTTGCTCAGGTTCCTCCAACCTTGTTCCCTAAAAATAAAGAATTCTCAACATATGATCTATCCCTGCCATTGTACTAGATGATGTAATTACCTTAAGTGATGTTGGATGACTCTGACCCACTGTGTTGTTCCCGCTATTCTAAATTTTTCTTTGACTTCATCCACTTATTACAATTTCTCTTGAACAAGTCTCTATTCCTACTTCAATTCTTAATGACACACACAGGGTCATGGGTTCGACGCAGATTTTGATATGAGAATCTTCGTCATAGGTTCAACACAGTTTCTCTATTTGTCTTTTTCTTGTGCATGACCTGGTTTATTACTTTCTTCGTCATAGGTACTTCTTGGTCTTGTGTACATTGATCAATCATTCTATGTAGTGTATTTAGTGTTGTCTCATCCTGCATCAATTCTAAAAATCATTTTAGAAATTATTTCAAAGTATTTACCTTCTCGGTTGGCCTTTCTGGGATACTGCGATCATAAACCAATGGAATATCGTATACTATGGTGCTTTCTACGTTGAGGTTATCCAATCTGGTCCTAGTATCTCCTTCCTTGCTTGCTGATAGGTTTCCTTTTCCTTCTATGAATTGAATGTTGGCATGGGCTCAAATGCTTTCCTTATCCATTGTTCCACTCCTTTCCCTTTCTCTATTTCATTTGGTCCGTTCTTTTTCCACCGCGTGTAACAACTACTACTCTTGGTTGATCGTCCCATTATTCAACAACTATCATCTACAAGTTTTTGTTCTGATTTTGATGTTGAGTCTGATGTGGATTTTGATTCCCTCTTTCCTTCCACTTTGCTATCAGTTGGGGACAATATTATGTCGCATGATCCAAGGCTCTACAATACGTGCATGTATTGCAAGGATTTGGGAAATCTCTTGCTAAATGTCTTGGTTGATTGTAGTTATAACAAATTATTAGTCCTCTACCTCCTCGACCTCTACCAAAACCTTCACGTCCACCCTGATTAAATCCTCTTGGAGTGTTATATTGTGGAATTCCTCCTTCTGTTGCGACATTTTCAACCTTAATTTTGTACGCATCCAAAGTATTCTCTCTCATCAATTCGAATGCACGACAATGTTTCTCATCATGTCCTACCCATTTGCAAAATTGACACAATAAATTTCTTGGGGTGCTCTAATATTTATGCAGTAAGGGACAAGTAGTCAAATGATTCCCCCGTGACTTACATATCTCACAATATCCCACTCCTCCTGACAACAATTTTGGTGCTCCTATGGCCATATATTGCATGAAGGCCAAACACTCTTCCTTTCTATGACCTTCTTTCTTACATGTTATACACCAAACATACTTGCACTTTTCCTTTTCCTTTGTTATCTCTGATAATTGAATTCTCAGTGCAATCAACGATGACTGTACCTGCGCCATCCCCTACATGAGATGCTTCTAATTTCATGGTTATTTCTAAAGATTATGGCTGAGACATGACCTTCTGGTGTGTTAACAAACAATGAATGTGTGGAAATAGGCTTGCTATAAACCATTCTCATTGTTTCTCATCAGGAATCTGAAAGGTTAGTCAACCCATCACATCTTTAATTCTCTGGTCATAATCCCACACTATATCATTCTGCACTTTCTTAATTTCCTTCAGTTCTATAATATATTGAGATTTGAATTTCAACTTCCTAAATTGTTTTAACAATGCTTGTCTAATATCTGTGAAGTCACCACTATCCGACCGATGTAGTTGTATGAAACTTGATATACCATAGTAGTGCACGGTCTCTGAACATCATGGACAACTGCACGATTTTCCTCGCCTCGTCCTGGACATTCTTCATAGTCCATATTGTATCACATACAAAAAAATGTTGCTCAGGGTCCTCTGACCTTGTTCCCTGAAACTCAAGCATTCTCAATGTATGATCTAGCCCTGCCATTGTACTAGATGATGTACTTATCCTCAGTTATGTTGGTTGACTCTGACCCACTGTGTTGTTCCCATTATTCTGAATTTTGCTCCGACTTCCTCCACTTATTACAATTTCTCTTGAAAAAGTCTCGATTCCTGCTTCAATTCTTAATGATGCACATGGGGTCGTGGGTTCGACGCAGATTCTGATCTAAGATGGACTTCCTTCTTCTGTTGGGTGGTACTGAGGATCTTTTGAATTCTTGTGTTTCTCTCATTTTCTAGTCACAATCTCCTTCTTTTCATATCTAAACCTTTTCCCACATCGTAATACTCCAATCTCCTTGTATGAGTCAGTGTCCTCCCTCGACATCCTCAATCCATCTACTCCTTACTCATCCTTCCCACTCTCAGACTATCCTCTAGTCATCCCCCAATTCCCCTATGCACACAAAGGTGCTTAATTATCAGAATCCATCTTCATGACATTCTTATAGCACAATAACATATTTATCCAAGTAGATAATGCGCTCAAATATCTTATGCACAGACCCTTGAAGAAGTCTCTCTCCATAACACTATAATAATGGGTACAATCTACTGCAAATTTTGTAATATAATCCCCCAGTATACTATTCAACCAGAAATCTACTGCTCGAGAAACCTTATTACTAACCCTATTGAGTTGTATGATCAATTCAAGAGTCCAGTTTCTTGGGGCTTCAACTTTGTATCTCCCAACATTCTCCACTAACCTTCCTAACCATTCAGTCAAAATAATAAGAGATTCACTATACAAAATTTCATGCAAATCTGTGAAAACATACCTTTGTAACCACTATTCATTATTGAGCTTGGGTTTCTATTATGTTCTTTGGAAAATTTTCGCACTTTATTTTCTATCCATTCTTCAATTTATTCTCTATTAGGCCTCCAAAGTAGTCCCCTCAATTACAGTGCCCGGTTCCAGAAACATATAACCATTTTTTGGTGCATAGGGGGTAGACCCAGGGTTAATAATTCAAATACCAACAAAACCTTTAGACAACGACCCTTTCAACATCACTTGCATAGAAACTGAAGTCTCACCCAAGCAATCTAGAGGGGTTGCAAGAACCAAGGTTCTGTAGTGTTGAGGGGAAGCTAGGCATTCAACCTCTCATTTATTTATGTGCGTAATTCTCATTACTTAACAATTACTCAACATTCAACCTAGCCTGAACACGACATTCTCTCATTAAACATTCATTCAGTTATTAAATACTTCAGTGCACGACATTATAACATCATAAGTAAACAACACATTCACGCCATAACATTAAACATCATAACATGCAAATCTCACAACACACAAATTTACGTGGTGCACCCAACTTGGGCTATGTCCACACGGACTGGATTCTTATATTATTCATTGATATTTCTCTTACAACTGCGCATTGCGCTACAAAATATTCAACAATATCATTTACCAAACATTCCTAGTCGTTCTGTTGCAGTCCGAGTTCACTCCTCAGTGATACCTCCGATTTCTTCCTTCCCTCAACTCCCTTCCCAAAAAGCACTAGAAACACACCTCATATCTCTTCTGGTATATTCTTATGTCGAACCCCCTCATTACATATTTATACATAGAAATAGGGATAAACTCATTACAAAAGTGGACAAAGTGTCCCTCAAAACCCAATGGTTTATAATTGTTTTCCGCCTTGTGTGCGCTGCTCCGTCACACATCCTTTTGTCACATTCTTTGACTCCTTGAAGTCCACTTCCGTCATGCACTTTGGTCCATCTTCTAACTTCCTTTTACTCTTAGACTTCCTTTTGGCACAAATCCCAAAACTTATCCAACATGCCTCTCCAACAAAGATCCCTCTTGGTGCGATAAAACCATGAATGTTCTATGATGTAGTAAGCTATGGGTCAAGGTGGAAGTTGAGGCTCAGATCTTGATGAATGTTATCTGAAATGGGTAGGGGGGGTAGGCATTTTCCTAGGAGGGTGAGGTCCTCTTAATGATTCATTCTTGACATTTTCTTGATCTTGAACATACCAATTACCCACCCCCTATAGTTCACCAATGTCAAAGTAGTTGACATGGTGACCTAAAATAAATTTGGCCCATCATTTTCTAAGGAAATTACAACAACATATCCTTATTATTGCAGTTTGTCAAAAACCATAAACAACCATCTATCTAATGTCATACTATAGGTTGGTATGTGCACTATTCCATGCAAATATGTTTCTTTGTGAGAGGGAGGTTTAAACCAATTCTAGGGTCAATAAACAATGTTATCATATATTACTTTGAAATTTGTAGATTTTTCACCTAGTTTTATCTAAAATTGTCATATAATATTCAAACACCCTATCCATGTAATCAACAATATCAAATAACTAGTCTAGAAAATTAGCAATGGAAGATACAATGGTCTCCAACAATGTATCGAGTGAAAGGCATGGGCCCCTTTGATATTCATAAAATCTTATATTAAATTTCTTAATGACTAAATGGAAAATCATTATTTGGGAGTTAAAATTAAGTATTTCTTCATATAGTGATGATGAAATTGAGTTTTATTAAGTAAGCTTCATACAAATATGATTTATATGCTACATTTCATGAAAAATAAAATATATTTTAATTTGTTTTTGTAATTTAATAAATTTATTAAATACAAATTAAAAAAACTTGTAATAAACCTTCCTTAAACCACTCATATCTTCTTAGTAGTCGAAATCTCCTCTTGGAAATCAAAATCTACTCCAAATGCTCCTCAAATCGCTCAAAAATGTGTTGTTTATTTAATAAACAAACCATGGGCCTAGAACGTAGTGGACACATGCTCACTTAGCAACAAGTATGTGCTTTAACGTGTGTTCTTAAAAATGCAAACACCCATCAACTTAGTGCAAGCACCCTATTGCAATAAATATAATAAATATTAAATTAAAACTATATATGTGAGTGAGAGATGAGGGTGATTATCTTCAAAGTATGTCTCACACATAAAATAAATTAAATTAAATATTATTATTTTTATAATTGAACTTTGCTATATAAAAATAAAATGAAAATGTGAAGATCATAAAATCTTTCATAAAAATTAAATATTATTATTTTTATAATTGAACATTGCTATATAAAAATAAAATGAAAATGTGAAGATGACAAAATCTTTCATAAAAGTAATTATGGAAGTTACATGTTATATTATAATATAAATAAAGTGTATTAAAATAAAATCTTTTCACTCTTGAAGACACTAGTGATCCTAATTTAGCATGCACATTTTGTTTTCCAATGCATATTTTTAACTTTATTAAGTATATAAGATTTAATATTATTTTGATTTTATTTTTATATACATTCAAGTTTGAAATCTTTAATCCAATTTTATAATAAAAGTTTATCTTTATTTAATTTAAATTATTTATATTTAATTTAAATTATTTATATTTATATTTTATAGATTTATTCATAATTTAAATTAAAATAAATAATATAAAATAAATTTCATTTAGTTAAACTTATATATATATATATATATATATATATTTTTTTTTAAATTATCAATATTATAAAATAATTAAAATAATAAATATTAAAATTAAATATTTTATCACTCCAATCCCAAATTTCAATATTCAATTTTTAAAACCACAATAAACTTTTTAATACTTAATAATTTCTCTTTCAATAATATACAAATAATTAAGATAATAGGTATTGAAATTGAATACTTTAACCCTCCAATCCCAAATTTGGATATTCAACATTTATTTTAAAACCACAATAAAACTTTTAATACTTAATAATTCTCCTCACAATAAACATTTTAATACTTAATAATTCTTCTCTATCTACAATATCACTTGAATAATAATTTTTTTTAAACATTTTAAATATTTGTTTATTATTTAATAAAATAAATAATAAAATGTTTTATAATTAATTGAGTTTAATTAAGGTGGTTGGAGGAATTCTTTTAGTGATACCTTGAATTTCTTAATAAATATATTGTTTTTTTTAGGTTTAATGAATATATTGTTATAATGGCTTTGAGTGTTGTTGATACCTTGAACTTCTATTAGAGTCCTAACCCGCACATAGGTAGAGCAATATATTTGGATGTAATAAAGGTCAATATTAATAAGGCCTTTTAATAAAATAGAATAAGGCGGATGTAAGAAGACCTAATAGAAGCTTTCGCTTCTAGAAGGATCTTCCTCTAGATGCTTCTTTTTAGTATAAATAGGAGTCGAGGGTATGAGAATCCTAGCTTGGAGATTATTGTAACAGAGCGCTGCTCGACTGGAGGTTGCCCCCTTGAAGAGGCCCGTGAACATTGCTTTCTGAATCAAAGTGTTGTTTCTGTTGTTGTTCTTATATCATTTCTGTGTTATTGTGGAGATTATGCTGGTTATATTATTGTTATTCTGCCATTTCTAGCATTTTATTTCTGTTCTGCATACTTTTTATATTTGGTACATTCCAAGTGGTATCAGAGCACTTTCCTTGGTAGAAATTGTGGGAATTTTTTTTTCCAGGGTAGAGACGTATTCCGACGTCTTTAAGCCACAAAGATATGTCGTTACGCACATAAACCCGCGGTTGAGGGATTCATACACGCAGGAAATACAAGTGGTTCTTAAGCGCACATCTGTTGGCCACCCTTGTAACCCTTGTTGGTACCCCTTCGAGTGGTAGCGCATCAGACAATGCCTGTGTATAGATCAACCTAGATTTCCTGAAGCGCTCTTTAGATAAACTGATTGGCCGCCTGACTGCTATAATGCCATTGAGAACAACACTCGGGAAGATACTCTCTAGTACCTGGGTAGTCAGGTAGTACGGATAAGGGTACGGTCTATCCTCCTTAGTTAGTGCCTTGAGATATTGGGCCGAGTACTACTGTTGGACCCCACACGTATATCAGAGAGATATAGTACAGGGCAAACCCTTGTCTGTAGATCCCTTGAATACATAACCCTTGGGGGGACAATAACATAAACTAATTAACACAGACAAGATCTCTTGCTGCGCAACTGTGTTCGGGTTGCCAAGTAAATACACATTTCTTTCTGGTTAAGCATATGGGGATTTCATCACTGCAGTATTCTTCAGACTGGAGTATAACTCCGCAGGTGTAAAAAAAAAAAAAAGGTCTGGAAATTTTTTCACCATTATTTGAGACCTATTCTATTGGATTCATCTCTTCGCCCTTATCACATTCATCCATATTATTTTTTGGCAAATTTTTTTGACCCCATCCACCCCTTTTTAGTTCACCCATCCTCATGGCCCATACCCGTAGCCAAGACCTGGAGTCTCACTTCAACACCTTGCAATCTAGTTTCCTCGAGACCCAAAAAGAAGTGAAAAAACTCAGTGCTACTGTTGCCTCCATGGATACATCCATCAATACAACCATACATACATCCATGCAGTCCTCAATGGAGGAAGTCAAACAAGAACTGACCACCCAACTTGAATATGTCTTTGCATCACTCTGCACCAAACTGAAGATCCCTACAGATGACCCTTTCCCTGATGCACCTCCAAAGACTGAAGATGAACATTCCTCCCATTCCCATACCTTTCAGCACCATCACTTTCAATGCGACCTATGCCTTCCGCAGGTGGATGTGACCAAATTTGATGGTTCAGACCCCACTGGTTGAGTCACCCAAATGGAACATTATTTCTCTTTATACAACATTACAGATGACTTGTCCAAACTCTGGTATGGTGTTCTCCATCTAAATCAAGAACGCTGGCAATGGTGGCAATGGAGAAAAACTTCCTGTCAAGGGTATATTGCTTGGACCCAATTTGTGACTGAGATTTATGAATTCTTTGACATTGACACCAACCATTTGGGCCGTTTGACAAAATTGAAACAATCAGGAACAATAGAAGACTTCATAGCT
>JZKD02S0920001.1:660156-684436 GCA_000966675.3 Picea glauca | reverse complement strand
ATTTTAACAGTTCCATCAAACATCTTAATTCGAATGCTACCAATTCCCACAACTTTACACGAGATATCATTTCCCATGTAAACTATTCCATCATCTATAGACTGGTAAGTAACAACCCAATGTCTATGAAGACATATGTGATTTGAAACACTAGAATCTAATAACCATTGTTGATCATGACGTGAACCAATACTAATTGATAAAACTTCATCAGTCATACTTGAACCTGTTTCAATTTCATTCGCTTCATTCATTTATTTTGGAGGGTCGTCTTTGGAGGCTTGTTGTCGCTTCCAACAACCCTTCTTGAGGTGTCTCGATTTGCCACAAAACCAACACTTAATCTTGCTCTTTTTTTCCTTCAACTTTGACCGAGAGAAATCCCTCTGAGCGTGTCCTATTTTTTAGGTCTGCCTCTGACCATCATCACCTCAGATGTAGAGGTTTCTGAATTAGTTTTCTTCCTTGTTTCCTCAGACAACAATGCTCCAACAATAACATCGAGCTCAATACTTTCTATTGTGCTGAAACTAATAGAGGTAACAAAGTGATCCCATGATGCGAGCAAAGAACACAATAATGTAATTGTCTTATCTTCAGATTCAAATTTTACTCCCATTCTAGTCAACTGGACTAAAAGAGTATTAAAAGTATTTAAATGATCATCTATTTTCGTACCTTCCTTCATGTGCAAATTGTACAATTGTCTTTTCAGGAAGATCCCGTTCGTCAAAGATTTCGTCATATACAAGCTTTCCAACTTCGTCCATAAATCAATTGCTTTCTTCTCTACAATAATGTTGAACAAAACATCATCGACCAAACATAGGCGTATGACACTCAATGCTCTCGCATTGATCTCATCCCAGTCTTCATCTGTTATGGTCGTGGGTTGCTTTTATTTTTCCAAAAGCGCCTTCACCATGCCTTGTTGCATGAACAAATCATGCATCTTAACCTTCCATATCTTGAAATTGTTCTTACCATTGAACTTCTCGATTTCGAATTTAGCACTCTGAGTTTTTGTCATTAACAGAGGAAAAAATTCCAAAAAACAACTGCTTATAAAACCAAACCCTTTATTGAAAAATAATAATATACTTAAAGATTGAACCCAAAATTAATAATGAAAAGATTTTCAAAAAATATTTAATTTTTATTTATATTTTTTATACCTTAATAAAAATATTTTGAAAAACATATACCATAATATTAAAGCTCACTAAACACCAAATGGACCCTCCATATTTTATGCATATATTCGCTCCATTAGTTTGAGCATATATATATACCATTCAACCTCTATATATATGCTATATACCATTCAACCTTTATAGGGTATATATTCGCATATACCATTCAACCAACCATTCGCACCCTTTTAAAAAATATTCATACCATTTAAAAACTGTAAATCTTTTAATTTGAAGATCATCGCGTCTTCCTTTATATATATGCCAACACTGAAATGTGAATCCTGAAATTTCATAAGTCCACTAATAAAAACAACGCTCCCCTTATGCAGCGACCCTAGCGCTGATAGAGAAACAACGCTCCCACAAGGAAAAATCGATGACTCTCCTTTTATCAAGCGACCTATCTATTTATTTTTTTAGTGTTGTTCCTCTTTTGATGGCATTACAGATCTTCAACGCGGTTTTGATACCACTTGTTAGAATTTTTAATGCGGAAAACACAATTCACATATGATAATCAACAATCACACAGATAAGAAACACAGAGATTTCACGTGGTTCACCCAAACATTGGGCTACGTCCACCAAGCAGAGGTATCAGTTGTCTTATTTTCAGATTATGGAGATTACAATAGACTTGAAAGCTCTCTCATATCCTCTCTTGTCTACCTCTATGGGCTTACATAAATTTATATACATTTACACAGGAAACTGATTATTAAATGCAATCTCATCCATATTCTAACTTGGTCTTATTGGTTACAACCAACACTGGATTATAAGATCTAGAATCCTAATCCCAGAGAAATTTGTTGTCACCAGTTTCCAACACTTTTTTGTTCATTACATTTAAGTAGGTCAATTGATTTGCACAAAATAATCATTTCAATAGAATTTAATTCATGATAATTTAAAATAATGTATCCACGTCCATTCTTGTCAAAGTAGAGTTAGAATGTGAGGATGTTTCTTCATGCTTATGTTTATGATGAATCCCTAAGAATGCAATTCAAGACCTTTTCCCAAATTTTGTAAGTTATAAGATCTAAGATTTTAGAAGATGGTTTCGATATTAATATTATGTATCCCTAAGAATGCAATTCAAGACCTTTTCCCAAAATTTGTAAGTTATAAGATCTAAGATCTTAGAAGGTGGTTCCAATATTAATATTATGTTCATCTCCACAATAGTGACTAGTGACAATTGGTCCATAAAATCTTCTTAAATAGTCATACAATCTTCTTAAATAATCAATATGATAAAGTAGATTATAATTATAAATGTTAATATAATCGTTTTATACCTCATAACATCTCATCTCATCTTTGGTTTCTAGCACATCACATAATCAACTTTTTTGTACCCCAATTCTTTTGAACTTCATTCTTGTTTCATTGATGGAAAAATATTACAATCAATCACGGGTGAGGTGATCAATCAGTTGGATTGACGATGTACTAAAAAGGTTTAAAATATCTCTCGAACTCATAGTTATTACTTAAAAGAATCAAAATACATATTGCATAGGGGGTCATCATCGACAAATAACAATAAAAAAGTATACATCAAATGATTGGAACTATACATAGTTATATTTTGCCTAGATCCTTGTTCACAGGGTCTGTTTATATCTTGGAATAGTTTTTTCAACTTTTCACTGCTATTACCTTCGAACTTTCTCACTTCTCAATTGGAATTTGAACTCCTATAACATGTGCTTCTTTTACCCATCTTACTCGCTCTAGGACAAGGATTACATCTCAATCCACTATTTCTTTTGGTGGTGATCCACTTCTTTAACTCTTGAACCAATACACACTTATTTTCAGACAATACTTATAGACCTTTCTCTTTGAACGAATTAGATGCAAAGTAATATCATGTTCACAACCTTTGAATGAAACTAGAACTCTCTCAACTCTCCTTTGACCTAGCATTTGTTTTGGAGTTGTAAGTTAATCACATATATATGGGCATATGGTTGTAAGACCTATTTTGGCATGCATAGCCCTTGTTTGATGGATCATCCATGTAAAGTCTAGAGGTAGACCTAGGTGATAGGGGGCATGTTGTATTCCCAAAAACCCAGTTAATAAACTTTGATGGGGGTATGTTTTCATCTCAAGTCAAGTTTAAAGGGGGGAACATTGAGTTAATCTTAACTTGGTCATTGATGGGCTTACCGTTGGTGGATTATCGGCCCATGGTATTGGGTAACCCATAGTATTAACATGTGATGAAGCCTATTTAATGGCTTGAAGAGATCCATTGTAAAATTCCTTGAGTGGCTTATTCTTTCATCGACATAGCTAGATTGACGAATGAAAATATATATTTGAAAGTTGTTTTTCATGTGAAGGGTTTCCAAGGTAAAAATATTTTGTGTATTTTGTGATTCTTTGTCCTTCTTATTGTTACTTCTGTTGTTATGTTGGGGTTTTACACTACACTATTCTTTTTCATCAATTAAAATGTACTATAATACTCATTATCTCGACTAAGAAACTCTTAATTATATTTTAAAACAACTAAAAGGAGACATGAGAATTTTTCATATTTTTTTTATTTCCTTAATATTTTAATGTATACTCGTTTAATTATATCTAACTAAATAAATTTTTTATATTACACAAATACAAATATATAATAATAAATAAACTTGTCTAATTAAATCAAGGAAAAAAAGCTTGCCAAATCCTTTGTTATTATTAATTTTATCAAACCATATGGAATGCATTGGAACCTTTGCATCCTCCTTTTGTGATTTCCAATAATGTACAAGGAAGATTCATATCACATCACACATGTAGGTTATATTTATTAGTGTCCCTTGTTATGTTTAAGGTATGACATTTTTGGAAATCATTAATCTTCCTAGCTAAGCTAGTTGTTTTCCAAGTTAATAGATAATTTTTAGTTGAGACCTATTTACGTAGGCATTGAGTTATTGTATCTATTATGGTGTTTTGTAATTACATAAACATGTTGCATGGTGTTAATTATTAAACGATCAAATGAAATATGTTAACTTGCATTGGCTTCTGCTATGTTTTCATAACATATATGACAGTTGAAAAGTGCCTCTAGTTTAATTTTATCTAGAATATCTTGCATGAATTCAAACTTTATTGATATTGATCCATATTTGAGTTAGAGTGAAATTCATATGACAGTTGAAAAGTGCCTCTAGTTTAATTTTATCTAGAATATCTTACATGAATTCAAACTTTATTGATCCATATTTATTTGAGTTAGAGTGAAATTCAAATCAAATAGGGCAATTCCATGTTAAAGTAATCTCATGAAGAAAATAATGTGATATTGCAAGAAACACTAAACATAGTCATATAGTAGATAAAGACATAATCTTCTTGTAACATGTACTTTCTTCATTCTTTTTTAAGGCCAAACCTACTTTGCAAATGATATCAAGAGTACATGATTTACTTGTTATCAATCATATCATGTACTCTTATATATATTTCTCAAGCTTCGTACTCTTCATTGTTGTGTATTGAATTTTTTTTCTATCTTATCACTCCACAAATCCTCCTATTTCCAAGCTCATGAATATTTGGTTGAAGAAAGAGAAATAATATATTTTGATACAAGGACAAGAGTATGGTCAATACTTGTTTTTATGGTAGGAATGAGAAATTTACTTATGCTTCTTTTGATTAGGCTGTTGTCCTTCTTTTTTTAGGTAAGAATGAGAAATTTACTTATGCTTTTTTTTATTAGGTCCATATCCTTAAATCCAAATACAATGTGGAGATAACATAAAATAATTTTATTAATGTATGAAAATAACCAAAATAGATTAATGGGTTTATTTCTTAATACAATAACCAAAATTTAATGTATATTCCATTTTGAATAATATATATTTCATTTTGAATAATTAGTTTTACATGTAATTGAAACTCGTAGAATGTGCTTGTATATAGAATCGAATGGATTTCTAGACTTAATATTCATATTCTTGTTCTTTGTTCACTCATATGCATATATGAATGCCTTATCATTGTTGACATCACTAAATTTTAGTGATCGTTCTTTTCTTTTGGGGATAAAGATGGATAAAGATTAAAGGTTCAAAACATTTGATAAATATTATTAGTCTTTGTCGTAGGCATATAGAGACTATAGCGATCGATAATTCATTGAATTCATATTAGTTTTTTCTTTGACCACAAATATTTGCATAATATCTATTGTTTGAGCTAGAGAACTAAAAACATTTATTTTTATATAATAAAAAGTACCATGTATGTAATGATCTGATTGGATAACAGATTGGAGGTCTTATTGCCGGCTTTGCTATTCCCAATGTTTTATATGTTAACATATCCAAACTTTTCGATCGTATACAGTCTTTTTGATTCATATATTTTTCTTATGCATTGCTTGAAGGTGGATTAATGGTAGTATTAGTTCGAATGTTTGTCTTAGCATTTTCTACTAGCTAAATTTATCCCAATGTTTGATATGCTAGCATATCCAAAGTTTGTCCTTCAAATACATTCTCTACTGTTCGAACTATTGTTACTAATTTTATTTTATAATAAATTATAATACATTTTTTTTGGTATGTAAGGGACCTGCCATACTACATTCTTTCTTAAATGTTTACAAAGCATTTATGAAAGACTTAAATGTTTACCTAACATGATTCACAACATTAAATGTTTACTTAGCAGGCTTCTTACAATACATTTTCTTCCCTTTTTTTTTATATGCAATGTTCTTTGCAGTCAATTTGGGAAATATTGTACTTCAACGACATTGTTGGTTCACTGGCTCATGCTTTCTTCTTGCATCTCCACTGATTTCTTATTTGCATGTTGTTGTTGTTCTTGTTTGCATGTTCATCTTGTTTCAGTTTCCACGTTTGGGGTTTTGCAACCGCGATTGGAACTGTGACATCACAACGTTAAATGTTTACTTAGTAGGCTTCTTACAATACATTTTATTCCGTTTTTTTTTATATGCAATGTTCATTACAATCAATTTGGGAAATATTGTACTTTAGCGACATTGTTGGTTCACTGGTTCATGCTTGCTTCTTGCATCTCCACTGATTTCTTATTTTCCCGTTGTTGTTGTTCTTGTTTGCCTATTCGTCTTGTTGCAGTTTGCACGTTTGGGGTTCTGCAACTACGATTGACACTGCGACATTCCTGGTCGATTGGTTGGTGCTTGCTTCTTTGTTCACTGGATGCTGCCTATTGTTGTTTGATTCAAGTTTGCGGCTACAGGTGGGCCTTTGGGTGCTTCTTAACTGGGTTTTTATTTGCTACTTGCTGGTTTTCCTAAGCTTTGCAATATTGGGGTGTTGCATCTGCAGTTGGATCTGTTGTTACATTGTTTTGCAGTTGGATCCCCATAAAATACTATTAAGATAAAATAACACACAAAATTTTGCAGTCGATGTAAGCAGAAAGATTGTCTTTAATAAGCGGAAAGCTCGAGGACATCTCCCATTAAAATGCATAGACACACGAATATTATGGGATGTCATAATTTGTTTTTCTTGCAATTTGAATCTGCAAAAAAATAAATATTGGGTCTTTTAGTTTTTTAAAGGCTTCATCATAGTAACAGTGCAATATTGTACTACCTCACTTCCATCCACGAATGTGTCATCCACAAAGGCCTTGACATCATGTCCCTCTTTAATACTGTGCATATGTTAGATGTTTTCAGATTTGAGAATATGCTCGGATATGGGAATGTTATTACGTGCTATTAGTCACTATTCAGGCACATATTCAAAAAGATTGGCATTAATAAGAGAAAATATCGAGGGAATATATCATTAAGATGAATTAAACCAAAATCTACCGAAGATCATAGTGTCATCCTCCAATGTTGCTTTTAAATACCGATTGCCATTTCTCTCTATCATCAAAGAGTTGGGATTTAGCGTGACTTCGTTCTACTGTTCCTGGTCATGGACATGTAAGACAACTTAGAGATTCCATTGAGGCCCAAATGCAAGAAGAGAGACTGGTTTTATGTGATATGAGCTTTGAACAAAAAACAAAACTCTGTTATCCAACATAAACTCAGACGGGGGGAAAAAAAAACAAGTATCTTCTTGTTGGTGTTCTCCCTATATTCGATGCTTTGGTTGGTTGAAAAGCCTACCCGAAGATTTGTTTGTTGATCTTCTTTGTTTTCTTTCTGGGAGTTGGAAGGGATTTTTAGGTCACGTGCAAAATGCTCCTTCATTGAAGTATACCGTTTCTTCCAACAACACAGATTTTTCAAGTGTATCGAATTGTGCAGAGAACACAAGAAATTGTCTTCGTCAGAGGAGTCAAACTTACCATGGCTTGCAAAACGGTTTGTGATATTCAGAAATGACGCGAAGTATTACTCCATTTGCAAATGTACCCAAAAGTGGGTAAGCGAAATTGTATGGGTGGATAAAACAACATAGTAAAATTACAGAAGTTTCTATTTCAAATTTTGTTGAGCTACTTCTGGGTGTGGTAACAGACTTGACAGAAAGCCATGTTCTTTGTGAAAGTTTGTTCACTGTCCTCTAGATGTAGTTACAGACTCCACATACAATCGATTTTCTATCACTACTGCACATTTTTTATTTTACTACTCTTACGCATATAACTGGATTATGGGCTTTGCAACATTTTCTGAGGATTACTTTATACTACCACCTTCTACAAGAGGTTTCACATGTTCAGGTAATGATTTGGTTTCTAAAAATCACCTTTTACTACCACCTTCATGTAATCATATTATTTCATTCTTTAGAAGAGACCTTAATGTAGTGGTGTTTTTCCATATCTGTTTCAACCTAATGTCAATCTTCCTGTTGTTTCCCTTGCGTTGGATGGGAAAAATGCAATTCTTCTGTTGCATTTTATGCGGTATTTGATAAAAAAAATCCAAACCATACAATTGTTTTTTTTATTTTTTTATTTTTTAAATATAGAACAATGTATTTTTTTGAACAGATGCCTGTTCGAAAAGTTTTAGGTGTTGTTTGGGGTTGACGTCCTTCAAGGATGTTAAGTAATCACAAAATTAATATTGTTTGTGCCAATGCCATTAAGTCGTCGTCCACTATGGCAATTGCATTAACACTCCAATGTCAGATAATAGATGTCTGGCATGTTCCTAATGTCAAGTTCATTATCGCAGAGGACACCCAACGTTCAAATATTTGTGGAATCAAACCAACATTGTATATTTCGTGACAAAGCAACACTAAAGTTGATGTTCTTTGCAGGTCTAACAATCTTGCAATTTAAGTACTTTGACAATGAAAACCTTGATTGATCATCGCATTGTCACAGTGCATTCAGTAGCATTGTACCCATTTCCATCGCTAATGTCAATGTCCGAGGCTGAAGCTATCTAGAGCCTGGGTTCACCGCCTATGTGGATTCTTGAAGGTGAAACTACCTGGATCGAAAGTTGATTGTATGTCGAGTCTCTTACTACATCCAGAGGTCTCTTAACACTATTTGACATAGAAACTGGCTGTTTGTCAATTCTGTTACAACTTTGGCATAAAACTTTCTGTAATTTCAGGATACTAATTCAAACGCCCATATAGTTTCTCACGTTGGTTGGTATCCAATTTTATAATTTCCTACTGAGTGCATTTGGGCATGAAGTAATATTTGGTGTCACTTTCGAACATTCCATACCTTTCTGTGGGCCTCCATATCTAACACACCTACGACGAAAGATATATTCTGATGCAATCTGCAACATTTGATACACTTGCCAGACCTGTGCTACCAGAAGAAGTCATGTACTTCAACAGAAGAAAATTTTGCAGCTGGATTGGACATTCCTTCCAATTTACTGTAGTAAAACAAAGAAGTTCAACATACAAATCTTCAGGCAGGATTTTCAACCAAACAGATGATCGAATACAAGGAGAATAACAATCACAACATACTTGAATTTTTTTCCCGTCTCGACTTTTGTTGCCCAACAGTATTTGCTTCCCCCATAACTGACGTCACACAAAATGAATCCCTCGACTTTGAATTGGGCCTGAATTTCATTTCTAAGTTGTCTCGGATGTCAATGGGAAGGAACATTACAAGGAAGGCACCTTAAACCCTAAGTTTTCGACGACAGAGGGAAATTAATACTTAACAAAGAATGGAATGTTGAATAACAAGCCAATGCAAGCAGACCATATCTAGAAGAGGCAAGCTATTCAAAAAACTGGGATAGATCTTGTTGTCATCACCAATTAAGTCCAAGACTCGAAATTGATATTCAACTCATTTTTTACGAATCAAGCATTTGATCATCAAGAATACTGTCAACAAGATTCATTGTTGTACATATTTTTTATTGGTCGGCGGCATGCCAAATCGTAGTCATTGTGGCAAATAATATCAACTGTATTTTGTAACCCATCTTATTTGAATATAGAATATTTGTGGTTTTATTTTTTTATGGTGTTTTCCAATCTTTGGTATTGCTTTTTGTTTTATTTTGTACATTTTTCTGTGTGTCGTTAAACATGGACGACAAGATTTTCTTTCAGCTGCCCAGTACTTCAATTTAAATAAAGGCTACTCTGTTCGTTCTTTACATTTTACATGGAAGAATAATTTGTCATAAGCCATACTTAAGTGGTGTCGGACCTATACTTACGTAAATAGAATGAATTAATGACTATTACAACAAGACAACTCAAGTGTCGGCTTCATGTTCTTGTCCAATATCTTGCATATATTGCAGCTTCTTATATTTGATAATATCCGTGCATATATACTAATATGAGTACTATTGGAATAAATATAAAAAATTTCTCTTGGTCAAAAACTTAGCCAATTATCTGGCCACTGGATCCCGGGTTTGCGGTATCCAACACCTATGTCCCCTGTTCCGTCATATACATATTGCACCCAAAGAACTTCTGTGATCTGCAATTTATGCTTTAACTAGTGAGAACTCACCAAGGGTTTGAAAATATTGGCATTAATAAAGGAACAATAGATTTTCTTCTATGAGATCCTTAACGCTTTTCCCCTTTTCTTCTTCCCATCTATGGTGGATTTTTGGTTATATACTTAGTTGCCTTTCTATGTTCGTGGGTTCCAGGGTTGGTGGTCTGACATGTCTTCATCTCCATCTATATCCTCACATGACGAATTCGACTGACCATTGTTCCTTTCCATACTTAGCCAATCTTATAGCCGCGGTTGTTGGGTTGGCGCTTTAGAACTCTACTGCTTCTTGTTGCATTACATACATCTTTCACTCAAAAATTCTATGGTTTCAACGAAATTTGTGAACCGAACAACATCCTGCAAATTGGGAGATGATTTTCATTTGAAACATAAATAACCTATTCACATATATTAATATGAATACTATTGAAATAAATATCAAAACTTTCTCTTGGCCAATACTTAGCCAATTATTTGGCCACCGGGTCCCAGGTTCGCGGTATCCAACACCTATGTACCATGTTCGGTCATATACATCTTATAGCCAAATAAATTCCGTGATCTTCAATTTATGATTTTACTAGTGAGAACCTAGCAAGGGTTCAAAAACATTGGCATTAATAAACAAAAAATGGATTTTCTAATGTCAGATACTTAGCCCTTTTCCCCTTTTCTTCTTCCCGTCCATTATCACTTTTTGGTTATATACTTAGTCATCTTTCTATGATCGTGGGTTGTAGGGTTGGCGGGCTGACATATCTTCATCTCCATATATATCCTCACACGACAAATTTGACAAACCATTGTTCCTTTCCATACTTAGTCAATTTTATGGCTGCGGTTGCTGGGTTGGCGCATACGAACTCGCCTTTTATTCTTCCTGTCCATTATCGCTTTCTGGTTATGCACTTAGTCGCCTTTCTATGATATCTGGTTCCAGGGTTGGCGAGTTGACATATCTTCATCTCCATCTATATCCTCACATGACGAATCTGACCGATTGTTGTTCCTTTCCATACTTAGCCAATTTTATGGTCGCGGTTGTCGGGTTGGCACTTACAAACTCAGCTACTTATTGTTCCGCGATATACATTTTTCACTAAAACATTTCATGATCTACAATTCCACTGTGGGCTCCTCGTATACATTAACTTCTCTCAAAGTATCTGTCACTTCCTTCCATCCCCACTAACTTCGTGTCCTTCCTAATATACATTAACTATGCTTTTACTAGTGACAACTGAACACACTAGTACGAAAGAATTGGCACCCAGTCCTCAACCATATACAAATGACTATTGCACTCCGACATCATCTCCTCTTTCATGTTACAGATTATGCATTCAAATGTTCCTAGCTATACAATTTGGCCGTCGGGGCCTCGCGTCTTCTGGGGATACCTTGCCACCCTATTTTGGATCGTCACGTTGGTGGGTTCACGAAATCTCCAAATCCTAGTCATTGTTTCCTATTCTACCCATCCTCATACTTCTTTCTAGATATGCAACACCAAAGGTTTAATACTAAAACGAAATCATGCAACAATTGTAAAGATCACCATTAATAAGAAAAAGTCTTGAGAACCAACCATCCCTACAGAATTTGTCCCGAAACATGTAAAGAAGATCTAGCCAGGTAATGGTAAAGCTATTACAAATTCCAATATATTAGCAAAAACAAGTCTTGACCATCGTTTCCTTGTTCCATACTTCGAAATTTTTTCGATTGTGGGTTCCCGGATTGATAGCCTCAAAATTGTATCAAAACTCTTAATTTTTCCTCTCCCCCCCCCTATTATCCCTTGGTGGTTCTATATTTAGTTGCATCTATATGATCACGGCCTCATGGATTCGCAAATTGACAACTCTTTATCTATATCTTCACACCATGAGCCTGACCAACCGCGGTCCCTTTCAATACTTAGCCAATTATCTGATCACCGAGTCTCGGGTTTGCGGTGTCCAACACTTATGTCCCCTGTTCCGACATATACATCCTGCACTCAAAGAAATTTCGTGATTTGCAATTTATGCTTTTAGTAGTGAGAACTTACCAGGGATTCAAAAGGATTAGCATTAATAAACGAACAATAGATGTTGTTTATGGATTTCAACGAATTCTGCGAACCAAACATGATCCTACAAATTGAAATATTATCTGCATTTGGACCAGAAATAATCTATTAATATATATTAATATGAATACTATTGGAATAAGTATAAACACTTTCTGTTAATTTTTCCTCTTTTCTCCCCCTCTATTATCCCTTTGTGGTTCTATATTTAGTTGCATCTATATTATCAGGACCTCCTATATTCACAAATTTGAAACTCTTTATTTATATCTTCACACCATGAGCCCAACCGACCGCGGTCCCTTTCAATACTTAGCCAATTATATGATAATTAGGTCCCGGGTTTGCGATATCCAACACTTATGTCCCCTATTCCATCATATACATCTTGTACCCAAAGAAATTTCGTGATCTGCAATTTATGATTTTACTAATGAGAACTCACCAGGGGTTCGAAAGGATTGATATTAATAAACAAACAGTAGATGTTCTTTTGTGAGATACTTATCCCTTTTTCCCTTGTCTTCTTCCCGTGCATTATCGTTTTCTAGTTATATACTTAGTCTTCTTTCTATGAAACAACATTGGCGGGCTGACATATCTTCATCTCCATCTATATCCTCACATGATGAATCCGATCGACTATTGTTCCTTTCCATACTTAGCCAATTTTATACCCACGCTTGCCAAGTTGGCGCTTTCGAACTCTGCTGCTTCTTGTTTCGTGATATACATCTTGCACTCAAAATTTCCGTGATTTACAATTCCACCGTGGACTCCTTAGGCATTTTTCCCTTTTCTTCTTCCCGTGTATTATCTCTTTCTGGTTATATACTTAGTCGCCTTTCTATGATCATGGGTTCCAATGTTGGTGGGCTGACATATCTTCATCTCCATATATATCCTTGCATGAAGAATCCAACCGACCGTTGTTCCTTTCCATACTTATCCAATTTTATGTCCACGGTTGCCGGGTTGGCACTTTCGAACTCTGCTACTTCTTGTTCCATGATATAAATCTTGCACTCAAAACTTCCATGATCTACAATTCCACCGCAGAATCCTCAAACTTGCAAGCTTCACTCTACCACAATTCACAAATGTTTCAAAGTATTTTTCGTTGCCTTCCATTCCCACTAACTTTCTGTCCTTCCTAATATACATTAGTTATGCTCTTACTAGTGAAAAATGAACACACTAGTAAGAAACAGTTGGCATTCGACCCTCCGCAATATACAAATTGACTATCGGATTCTGACATCATCCCCTCTTCCGTGTTACAAATTATGCATTCAAATGTTCTGAGTGATACAATTTAACTGTCGGGGCCTCATGTCTTTTGGGGAGACCTTGTCACCCTATTTTGGATCCTCGTGTTGACGGGTTCACTAAATCTCCAATTCTTAGTCATTGTTTAGGCTTGGCACTTTTGAACTCTACCGCTTCTTGTTCCATGATATAAATCTTGCACTCAAAATTTATGTGATCTACAATTCCACTGCTGACTCCTTAGCCCTTTTCCCCTTTTCTTCTTCCCGTGCACTATCACTTTCTGGTTATATACTTAGTTTCCTTTCTATGATCGCGGGTTCCAGCGTTAGCGGGATGAGATATCTTCATCTCAATCTATATCCTCACATGACGAATCCGATCAACTGCTCTTCCTTTCCATACTTAGCCAATTTTATGGCCGCGGTTTCTGGGTTGGTGCTTTCGAACTCTGCTACTTCTTGTTCCGTGATATACATCTTGCACTCAAAACTTCCGTGATCTACAATTCCACCGTGGAATCCTCGAACTCACAAGCTTCACTCTACCACGGTTCACAAATGTTTCAAAGTATCTGTCACTTCCTTCCATCCCCACTAACTTCCTGCCCTTCCTAATATACATTAGTTATTCTCTTACTAGTGACAATTGAGCACACTGGTATGAACCAGTTGGCATCCAGACCTCCACGATATACAAATTGACTACCAGATTCTGACATCGTCCCCTCTTTCATGTTATATATTATGCATTCAAATGTTTCGAGTGATGAAATTTGACCGTCGGGGCCTCACGTCTTCTGGGGAGACCTTGTCACTCTATTTTGGATCCTCCTATTGACGGGTTCACAAAATCTCCAATTCTTAGTCATTGTTTCGGGTTGGCGCTTTCTAACTCTGCTGCTTCTTGTTCTGTGATATACATCTTGCACTCAAAATTTTCATGATCGACAAGTCCACCGCAGATTACTTATCCCTTTTCCTCTTTTCTTCTTCTTGTGTATTATCTCTTTCTGGTTATATACTTAGTCTCCTTTCTATGTTCGCAGGTTCCAGCATTGGTGGGCTGACATATCTTCATCTCCATCTATATCCTCACATGACGAATCCGACCGACCATTGTTCCTTTCCATACTTAGCCAATTTTATGGTCGTGGTTTTCGGGTTGGTGCTTTCGAACTCTGCTGCTTCTTGTTCCGTGATATACATCTTGCACTCAAAACTTCCATGGTCTACAATTCCACCGTGAACTCCTCAAACTCACAAGCTTCACTCTACCACGGTTCACAAATGTTTCAAAGTATATTTCGTTGCCTTCCATCCCCACTAACTTCACGTCCTTCCTAATATACATTATTTATGCTCTTTATAGTGACAACTGAACACACTGGTACAAAACAATTGGCATCCGACCATCCGCAATATACAAATTGACTACCGGATTCCGACATCGTCCCCTCTTTCATGTTACAGATTATGCATTCAAATGTTCCAAGTGATGCAATTTGACAGTCGGGGCCTCACGTCTTCTCGAGAGAAATTGTCACCCTATTTTGGATCCTCCTATTGACAGGTTCATGAAATCTCCAATTCTTTGCCCGATAAAATTTCAATATATTAGCGAAAACAGGTCTAGGCCAACGTTTCCCTATTCCATACTTGGACACTTTTTCAATTGCGGGTTCCCAGATTGACGGCGTCAAAATTGTGTTTGGAATATTCTGCAACTTACAAACAATGCCCGAAGTTCTGCGATATACAATTTGTCCACTGGAATGCCCCGTCATGAGCCCAGTTGTTCGTCGTTCCTTTCAATACTTAGCCCCACGTTGGCTGTATTTCCATGACATTGTACATTTACTGTGTATCCATGTTTCATACTTAGACATTTTTTCAATTGCGGGTTCCCGGACTGGCGGTCTCAGGATTGTGTTTCCAATGTTCCATGACTAGCAAGTAGTACCCAGAGTTCCATGAAATACAGTTTGTCCACAGGAAAGAATCATCATGCCCGAGAGATACAATTTGACCCTCGGGCCCTCACCTCTACTGGATGTATCTTGTAGCCCTGTTTCGAAGCGTCCCCAACCGCTTTCGATAATTAGCCATTCCTTGCTTGTTGTTTTGTATCCCCGCCACCTTCCTACTTCTCTTTGGAAATCCAATTGGTAAGATTTAATGCTACAACTTCATTGTGCATGAAATTTAAACATGTCATTAATGACCATCCTCTCTTCCGTGGTACACATTTTTCATTCAAGTCCCAAAACATACAATTTGACCTTCGGGAAGTGATGTCTCCTAGGAAACCATTGTCACCCTGGTTCTAAGGCCCGTCTGACGAATTTACATACTTGCCCATTTCATGGAATCTCTATCGCGGTTCCTTAGGTTGGCAGGTTCATGAAATCTCCAATTCTTAGGCCCTGTTTACCATGCCCGACCAAGGTTTGTTGCCAATAGTTCATCATGAAACATATGTACTGACCACCATTAAAAAGAAAAAGCGTTGACGAGACAGTGAAATTTAATTAAAGCTCGAATCATCGAATTTAAATTAATTTATCTTCTCTTATTTTCTCTTTTTTGGGATATATATTACAAGTTTAAATATATCAGCAAAAACGAATCTGCCCAGTCATTTCTCTATTCCATACTTAAGCCACTTTTTTCAATTGCAGGTTCCCGAATAGGCGGGCTCACATTTTCACCTCCATTGTTCTGTGTCCTTCAAACATTACCTGGAATTCTGTGATATAAAAATTTCCCTCTGGACTGTCCTATCATACCCTCATTGGTGTTACACGTATTGCACTCAAAAAGTTCTGAGACATACAATTTGACCCTCGCGCCCTCACCTAGAACAATTGTACCTTGAAACCCTATTTTTAAGCTCGACTGACCCCTTTCCATAATTATACACTCCTTAACTACTCTTTCCCGTCCTCATGGCCTCCATACTTATTTCTTAATATTCAATTAAAAACCTTTGATGCTAACAACTCACCATGTAGGAACCGTCAACATTGTCATTAATGAGCGAAACGCTTGAGGAGATCTCCCATTAATACACATTAAAACAAGATCTGCAGAGAGTTTTATTGTCCCTTCTGATTGTTCATCTCAAACACGGGTCGTCATGTTGGCCCATTCAAGAAATCTACAATGCTTAATTTTTCATGGTCGTGTCCGCCATGTTCTCATTTCTATGTGTGAAATTACTATTCCTTAATGTTAACAACACATCACGCAACAATCATCGAAATTGTCATTTATGAGCAAAAGTATCGAGGAAATCTCCCATTCACATGCATTCAGACCAATATTTGCGCAACGTTATATTATCCCTTCCAACTTTTCATTTCATTCATTGTTTAGAGAAAACAAATGTTCTTGTAAACTTATGGAAGCAGGACGACAACAGTTTTGTGGAGATATAGTAAATATCTTCGGACATCAACACCATAACTTCTAGTGGTCCAAGGCATACTTTTACTATTCATCTCGTTCCGCCCAAAATGAAGTGATTTGGACCTCTGGAATCGCTCGTGCGGGCTACATTCCTGAGGTTTTTGACTATAAGGAGGTGGTCTCTTGGTGTGCCAAAAAATATATTCCAAGCCAAATAATTATTCCACTGCGCGACCATTCTCATGTTTCTTTGTCACCTCAGGTTTTCCACAAGATGTTAAAATTGTCGGAGCCAACATTGACCTTTAGAGGAAAAGACTGCAAGCATTCCTAGAAAAACATGATAACGGGTTGGACATCTTAGCTGATTTCCTCGAAGACTCGACAACATTTCCCAAAGATATCACAAAGTTGCAGGTAAGTTCATTTAGAAATCCATTCCAGGAAATTTCTTGGATGTTTAAAAGAATAACAAGACAGGAATCCACGACAAGCGTTTCCTGTATAATTATTTATATTTTGTACTTCAAAGTAAAGGAAAAATTCATTTTCAATTCGGGGAAGCTAATTTCCATTCAAATCTGTTCCTAGTTGTCACGATTCAAATAATCGAATAAATTTTATAATTCATCCTACTTGATTTTCGCAATAGTTCATTGTTGTCTGTTTCCAAAACCGTCTCTTTACAAGAAAATAAACTGTGGATTTGACCCAGTGACATTCTGGTACTAGGCCCTGTGAAGGTACAAGGCCTCCCATTGTTTTTATGAAGTTTTTAATGACTTTGTCTCAGTTTTCAAAGATTTATTGTTAGGGAAGGATGCTCCGCGGATGTCTGGCTAGGAAACCAAGTTTTTGAATATGAAGGGAACACTTGAACAAAAGGAAAATCATAGTGTACTAATGGTATTTGGATCTAAGAAAAATCCTTCTTTCCTTCCACGCCACATCACAGACAAGATGTTTGTTGCAGAAATAACAAGACAATACAACTACTGGTTACATTTTTTCCATGACAAGAAAAAAAAATTGTTCATTCCTCTTCCCTGGAAAGTCGGGGACTTCGTGTGCAAAAACATCAAAAAGATTGACAGATTCACATGCCATTTGAAGAACTTGAACCTAACATATGATGAAAGGCTAAAAGGGTTCGACCCTAATGGGATTTTTCGAGAAATTTTACTATAATTTGGCTTTAGTAGTTCTTTTATCCATAGATGCCTAATCGAAGACAGGGATAGTGACGAGAACAATCCTGCTTTTGGCGATTGTGACGTAGAGACATTGAAAAGAACAACTGAATTGTACAGACAATAGGGAAAAGTATCTTGTGAGAAGAGTACCCAGTCCCCCGCCAACACTCCCAAGAGCACGACATCATGGAGCACCACTTCAACGACCCACCCCAGTAAGAAAGAAAACCAGAAATATTCAAACAGAGGAGGAGATAAGAACCCTCCTTGCATAAAAAATGTTAGTTCTCACAAAGTTCCACTAACGAAGAAGAGAAAAAACGTTGTAGGGCAGGCAAATGAACCTGAAATTGAAAGTGAACAGATGTAACTTGAAAGTGGAATTGAGCACATGCACAAAGTTGGTTCATCCGCAATGGAAATAGCTAAGACTGACATTTTTGACGAAGATGAATCCTTCGTATTACAGAGCATTTTTTTTGACAGCCAATCTAAAAATATGGTCATTGAAAAGAGAGATGTAACAAATAGGAAAGGAAAATCTTGCATAGAGATTAACTTTAGGAAAATGTGGTTGTCCCAAATCTCCCTATTTCACTGTGTAATCGATGATGCTCTTGATGATTCCATTGGAGGAATTGAAGCGGAGAATGCCAGACTGAAAGACCACGTCAAGGAATTTGAGGTGGCTTTCATTGTACCCCAGAGTTTGCTAGTCCTTTAGCAAAAAACATGCCTTCTACCACTGCAGCCAAAACAAAAGTATCCTCCACCCTCCTTGCATCATCTAGAGCCCTTGTAGAGAATAAAATCAAAAAAATAATGCAACTAGTTACTGAAGCCTGGGAAACATCACAAAATATAGCTTCCTTCCAAAAGAGGGAAAATGTTTTGCACAAACATTTGCAGGTGAATTTAAAAAATGATCAACGTTGCTGTGAATAGGTGCTGACCCCTTTTTCCAACCATGCCATGAACAAATTGGATCTAACAAGAAGAGAATAGAATCTCGCCTCCCCAAAGCATACCAAAAAATTAAAAGCATGATGGCTAAAGAAATTTAAGAACCCGGAGCTCATTGTCGAATCATGTAAACAAGCCATATTAGAAAATGAATAATTATTCACAAACCCGATCCAAATAGACTTAGATAGAAGTACCAACGAGGTTCAATACCCAAACTTAATTCTCAAATCCTTGTGAATGACCAAAGAAGACTTCGATGAACAACTTGATATTTTAAAGGGGTTGTCTTTCGAAATTTTTTACGGCATCCTTGAATATCATGTAGATGAGCTCAAGAGATGGGTATTGGACTATTTGACACACAATGAAGAAATTGATCAAAGTCTGCATAGTATTTCAATGGATCTAAGGAAATTAGAAAACGACATTTTAGACATAGAAATCCGGGATGAAATCAATGTGGCCCCCATGAGAAGCTACATTGAAGAATGGTTCCAATGAAGAATGGAAAACCTCATCGAGGAAGGGCAACAACCGATTGACATGATTCCAATGACCGTCGACGACAACAACAAAAACACATCGGCTTCATAGTAAGTCTATACTAATGTCATCTTGTTTTCTTTATCAATCCATTTATTATACCTCTTTAAAAATAAAACTCTAACCAAACACTCATAACTTTCAATTTCTTCTTTTCAGGTCTTCCTGTCTACTGTCACGCACTTCTTCTTTCTACATTCCTAATTCTTGTACTTATTTATTTTCATGGTCCACGGGAGCACCAATCCTAGTCTATATGACAAACACATTTAAATTTCCAGAAATATGGAACAAATTCCAGAAAATATGTAACACACATTATTAATTTTTGATAAATTTCAAAGAAAACCAATTCGAGAATGCTATTTTTTTGTGTGTCTAAGAACCTTTGTTGCAAGACATTATTAGTATTCTATTGTATTTGAATGTTTAATGTGTATGCTTCTTAAATATGGAACTTTGATCAATTTCAAAGAAAATAGAACCTTTGTTGCAAGACATTATTAATAGTCTATTGTGTTTGAATGTTTGGAACAAAAACATAAATATGGAACAGATTCCAGGAATATTTTTTTTGATAAATTTCAAAGAAAACTAGTTCGGGAATGCTAAATTTTTTGCCAACATCATAGCATTTTTTAAAATCTTAAATCTTTCCTGTACTATAAAAAAAATTGTATATGATACACACATACTTCGAAGTTATTTTTAGTGTTGTTATCTACAACATTTTCATGCCTACTCATCTTCAAATACTTTGAAATATCTTGGAACCATTTCATTTAATTTTACTTTAATGTATTTTATTGTTATGCCTATTCTATTGTATTTGAAAAGATCCAAACTTTGTTTAATATCCTATTGTATTTGAATGTTTATGACAAAAGTTTTCTAAGTGCCATGTTTAAACTATATAGACCCCGGGAAACACACCAGGAAAAAAATTCCCAGGAACCTTTGTTGCAAGACATTCAAAGACCAACATCATAACACTTTTTTAAATCTTAAATCTTTCATGTACTATCCAAAAAATTGTATATGATACACACATACTTCGAAGTTATTTTTAGTGTTGTTATCTGCAACATTTTCATGCCTACTCATCTTCAAAGACTTTGAAAGATCTTGGAACCGTTTCATTTAATTTTACTTTAATATATTTTACTTTTATGCCTATTCTACTGTATTTGAATTTATAGATTTCAAAGAAAACGTGAACCTTTGTTGCTTCAAAAATATTGAACAAATTCAACCTTTGTTTAATATCCTATTGTATTTGAATATAATATTCTATTGTATGGATACCAAGTCATCCTTTGCATGGATACCACATATACTTCAACTTGCTTCCCACGTGTCTGTAGTCGGTCCCGTCGTAGCAATGCATTTATTCCCATTCCAACCTGGCATAAACTACGCTACCATGCAACACTTGTTTTAATGATTATGAATATGAATTCTTTAAAAACAATACATATGGTCGTTTTCTAGGGCAACATAATGTTGTTCACACCTTTTAAAAACAATGCATATGTTTTCTCTAGAACTTTTAAAAAGGATACATATGTTTTCTTTTATAGGGAAACATAATGTTGTCCAAACCTTTGAAAAAGTTGAGTGACAAAGGAGATTTCAAATAATCATGCAACTCACATTTTTCTTCTAGGTACCTTTTAAAAAACAATACATATGTTTTCTAGGGAAGCATAATGTTGTCCAAACCTCTGAAAAAGTTGAGTGACAAAGGAGATTTCAAATAATCATGCAACTCAGATTTTTGTTCTAGGTAAAAACGTGTAAGAAATAATCATGCAACTCATATTCTTGTTCTAGGTAGAAACGTGTAAGAACCTCTATGATCAGGTGATAGAATAGAGGAAACAATAGTCTCAATGATATCAAATTGAGGTGGAAGGTTTATGGTTTGGATCAATCCTATTTATTTAAATCATGATTGGGAAGTGCACAACCATATAAAACTTCATAGTTCAAAATTTCTTTAAGTTTCTTTAATTGACCACATTTGAATGTATATTGGAATCTCAATGCTTACCTCAAATTCCAAAAGTGAATGAGTATCATAGTTTAGTTAATGATCCTGGAGGTCCATTGCAATGAAGGGTTCATCCTCGTACACCCAACCTTCCCCAACTACCTTCAAGTCGGACATCACTTTTGGTATGATCGCAATGTACAATTTCAATAGGCCACATCAATTACATTTCAAAATGGGTGCACTCACAATTAAATATTAGGTGTTGTGCGATGTAAGGAACTTCAATAGATATTTAGGATAACGTCATATCATAACATTTTTTTATTAAAATTAAGAGTTAAATAATATAACCAAAAATAGTAAATAGAATGATACCAAATATAAATATATACATTATGATTATGATAGGGATATCAAAATATTAGCTATATTTTATAGTTACCAAGAATTCATATTGTTGAATATATTAGTCTGCAATTCGTATCTTTGTTGGTATCACGTTTAGTATTTAATTTGGTATGTAGATAGTTGTGAGAATTATCAATTATCGTATACACTATATGATATTAAATAGGGATATTATCCTATTGTTACCAATAATTCATATTCTTGAATATATTAGTCTCCTATTGGTATCTTTGTTGGTATCACATTTGTTATTTACTTTGCCATGTAGATAGCTGTGAGAATTATAAATTAATGGATATCTATGGTATCCACTCAAAAAGTTGTACTTGGCAATGGTTTTTTTTTATTATTTTTATAATTTAATTATTCTTTTTCAACTAGTGAGTTACTTTATGAAGCTTATACAAATAAGAGTTCATCTTGGGGTGATCTGTATTTGATCATTATATATTTTTAATTTATTTTGGTATTTTTTATGTGGAAAAATTAAAGGAATTAGTTCATAGCGTTCATTTTAGTGGTAAGTGTCAATTTGAAGATTTGGGATGTGGAACCTTCTAGAGAAATTTTGGGACATCAAATGAATTTTTTGGGTTGAAAATTTTATGACCATAGCTCATATCCCTTTGATGTTATTCTACATGATGATATCTTTCTAATAGTGCAAAAATCACCTCAATCAGAGCTAATATGTGGAAGTTATTTCTCCCACAAGTTGACCTACCTTGTTTACCACCATAGTGTTGAGTGGATTTCATGTCATCCTAGAATGATCTACTAAACATAAATATGCAGAGGGAAACTTAAAAAAAATATATAACTCACATGACTAGTGAGAGGTGAGGAACTTCCTTGTGGTGAAGAAACCAATGTACTTGTGATATGGTGATTTTAGAATCGTTGCAATACTTTGATCTTTAATTTGACTGACCAAAAAAAATAGTGGGGAACGACTCTCCACCCAACCATAGACCTTGATACTCTAATGCTTTCAATAACAAGTCACCCCCGAGCCCTCAATCTGCCACTATGCTAGCTCTTCTTAGCCTTGTACTCAATGGCCCAAGCCAAAGAGAGATGATATTTTCTCCTTCTTCATCATCCTTATATAAAAGTCATCCATGATAAAAAAAAACTTGATCCCTAGGATCCAATTTTCATTATGCAATTCTTTATGTGTCTTACCTTTTCCTTTCCCATAAACTTGTCTTATTTTTAGTGTTTTTCCATAAATTATCTTTACTTATTTTCTTCTATTACAAATTTTTTTAAGTACTTATTATGATTCCTTTATGATAATTATTATAATTATTTATTTATTTAATAATAATATGGGGCATGGCACAACCCCCATTACTCACATATGTGGGGCTATCCACGTGTGGACTTTCAAGAATATTCTAGAAGGCCCAAAACCCTAACTAATTGATGGATGAGGAATGAAAAAACCATAACCGTAGATGGTTATCATGATAATTTTAAATACTAGGCCACTGGGAGGAGAAGGGGTTCCATTCTTTATCATTGTAATTATTCCATAGTTGAGTAAAATGATGTTGAATGACCACCCTCATTGAGAGGGAGATGTGATGTTTCTCCTCCAATGGGCTCTCCCTCTGGCTAAGGGTTTCCCAGATCAGTCAAGTGAAGTGATTGAGGGAGTAAACATGTATCTTGGTACAAGTATTTCCTATACCATGTGAAGTGGCTAGGTGTGAATGGGATTTGTAGTGTGGTATTTCCTACGCCATGTGAAGTGGGTAGGTGTGAATGGGACCATGGCGTATCCTTAGGGCTATGGTATTAGTCTTTCTCATACCATGTGAAGTGGATGGGTGTGATTGGGACTACCAGGAGAGGATAAAAATCATAGCGTAGTAGTGAGACTATGGAGGTAGTATTGTACTACTGGATGATCATAGTGTATTCATGAGACTATGGAAGTAGCCTTGTACTATTGGATTATCATAGCATAGTTGTGAGACTATGGCGACAATCTTGTACTATTGGATGCTCATAGCATAGTCATGAGACTATGGCGGTAGTCTTGTACTATTGGATGCTCATAGCATAGTCATGAGACTATGGTGGTAACCTTGGGGATACTATATTCTTGCAACATAGTCATGAGACTATGATGGTATTGTTTCCGATGCCACGTGAAATTGATGGGTGTGATTGGGACTACCAAAAGAAAACAACTTGGAAGAATACCTACCTAGCTAAGAGACAGTGCTGATGTTTTGCTAGCAATGAGAGGTATTCCCTCCTGA
>JZKD02S0920001.1:621053-650836 GCA_000966675.3 Picea glauca | reverse complement strand
AAACCAGTGGTCCAGTGATTTGTGTGAAGAAAGGATGCAAAATATTTGAGTGCAGTCACTCTAGAATTGCACAACTGGGATTGGATATCAGCACAGCCATCTCGAGAATTGGAGGCCTTTCTTTGGATATTGAATTTCTCCTTCAATTCGTAAAATCTGAAAGTACTGTTTCAGGTTGAAGGTGAAGATTTTTGGGGAAATGACTGAGTGAATTTCACGTATTGGTTCGTTTGATTGTCGTCAGAACATTATATTGCCTGCTTTTATTTAATTTTTGAAATGATTTTCACACGTTATTTATTGTGTTTTATGAATCTATATTGGTTATGTAAATGTTCTATGTATATATGATTATTTATGTATGTATAATTGTTCTATTTTAAATCACTTTAATAAAACAAACAATTTCCTTAGTATTATTATCTCACCAATCAACAAATGGTGACATCTACTCTAAAGATCTAAACCTTATCATAACATAAGACACTTATCGCTTTCCGAGGATACCTAACCTATGAATAATTTGTTAGGTACTTATCATAACATAAGATGCTTACCGCTTTCCCATAGCTAACCCTATGAATAATTTGTTAGGTTGAGATGTTCTTATGATTATTTTGTGATAAGATTTTTATATTCTATAATATATATATGAAAGTGAAATTCTTTTGATGACATTTTTTTTTGATGACATTTTCGCATAGGTGTTTAATTTGAGGTCATTAAAGAGATCAAGATAGATGGAGTAATTGTAGAGGGGGTGTAGGTTTTCCACTATGAATTAATGTTGCCAAGGAAGTTAAGTTACATTTCCACTTTTATTCAACATATTTAGGAAACAAAGTTTGCTTAGAATCTTTTGTAAGGGAATGAAGCTTTAGTGGATCTATTGATTAATGGTAAGGGAGGAGCTGAGGGATGTAAAGAAAAAGTGATATAGATGATGTTAATAATGGAGATTGAGACTAAATGATGTAGGGTTATTACAAATAGCACAATAATATAGTGAAACCCTGATAATGAAATAGAAAAATACCACAATATGAACATAAATAGAAATTGGTTAAAATAGTGGTAGCTTGTGGTTGAAGAGAGATGTGTCAAACTATACTCATTCACAATAAGCTCCTTACAAGAGGTGAATTTTTTTTTTTTTTTTACATAAATTATAAAAAACAACTTCTCTTGGCCATGGATTTTGTATACAAAAGTTGTTTGGGGTGCTTATTGGACCATTATAAAGATTATTCCATGCTCTATTTGTTTGGAAATCTTGGTAATCAAAGATTTTATGGTTGTGTCAATTACAAAAAATGGATGGGAAATGCCTAATTTTTTTTCTAGAAGTTAAGGACCTACAAAACTATAGTAGAAATAATAAGATGTAGAACCATTTTGAGTCTTTTGAGGAGGTGGGTGACCACTAGTATTCTACTAAATATGGGATCTAAAGAAATAAATTGCATAAATATATTATTTCATAATATTATAAGATTTGTTGTGATGAACTATTCCGGTGGAATATCCACAACACTTTATAGATCATCAATAATCATCACAAATATTTGGGTTATGTATTTTAGTGATTAACACTATGCCTATTATTCAACTAATGCTATGATTTCTAGCAATACTATTTTACCTTGTTTTGAATGGTTCACATAAAAAAAGCTCCAATGAGGACTTTGTCTCCTTACCATAGTTCCACAACTTTAAGGAGATGATGGAAAATGTAGCAAGATAATTGAATCATAACTAATCATGATATTGAAGAACCTTTTGTCCTATTTTTTTCTACTTTATTGAACTTGTGAAAAATATTATATATATTTTTAATAGAGGGTGGGAGGGGGAGCCATTAATAGATAAAGTTTATTATGTTATAAAATGTTATAGTGGTTAACCTATGGCCTTTTTCCAATAAAGGATGTGTAGGATAAAACATTATTGTAAGACATATGGTTTTAAATGTTTTACTTTTCGACTTTTACAAAATTTGAACCTTTTCAAATTCCCCACTTAGACACTATAAATTTGAACCTTTTCGAAATCCCCAGATACACTATAAAAATGCAATGCCTAAAATGACTTTAAAATGACTTTGATATGAACGAATTATTCTAGATTTATTAGTCTTTGCCGAAGGCATAGAGGGACTATAACGATCGATAATTGGTTGATTTCATATTAGTTTGTTCTTTGACTAAAAATATTTACATAATATTTATTGTTGGAACTAGGGAACTAAAAACATTGATTTTTATATAATAAAAATTACCATATATGTCATGCTCTGATTAGATAACAGATTGGAGGTCTTATTTCCATCTTCACTATTCCCAATGTTTTATATCTTAGCATATCCAATTTTTTTGATCATATACGGTCTTTCTAAATTTTTACGTTTTTCTTGAAATGTTTGGATATCCAAAGTTTTGAAGATAGAGAGTCAGTGTTTTATTAGTTGACTTCATATTAGTTTGTTCTTTGAATATTTTTTTTTTTACATAGTGTCTATTGTTCGAACTATTGTTACTAATTCTTTTTTATTATTATAAAATAATATAATAAATGTTTTTTCGTATGCAACAGACTTGCCACACTGCATTCTTTCTTAAATGTTTACACAACAGTCCTGACAGACTTAAATGTTTATCTAACAGGCCTCACAACCTTAAATTTTTACTTAACAGGCCTGTTACAATACATTTTCCTTTGTTTGTTTGTTTAATGCAATGTTCTCCGCAGTGAATATGTGCAATATTGTTTTTTAGTGGAATTACTGGCTCACTGGTTCATGCTTGCTCCTTGCTTGTTCATTGATTTCGTGTTTTCTTATTTTTGTTGTTCTTGTTTGTCTCTCAGTCTTGTTGCAGTTTGCATGCTTGGGATTCTGCAACTCGATTAGAACTAGCCTTCTGTTGTTCCACATTGACGGGTGGGTTTTGGTGTTGTGTTTAAGTGATAAAGTTCACTACTAGGGATGCCTAAGTCAGAATCCTCTTGTAGAACATCTTTGTATGTGAGGAGAAAATACGATTTCATTTTCCTATACGTCACTGTGTCGACGATGGAGGTAGGTTCTATGTCGAACATTGGCAATCAGGAATGAGACAAAGACATCATTACAACCCTGCTTCGTTGGTCGTAGTAATCACATACAAAGATCGACTGCAAGAGGATTTTGATCGCTCCCAGTATTGAAAAATACCAGCTGTGAAAAATGCACCTTTCTTAATTGCTTGCAAAGTGGTAGTCCTTTGGACGGTCTTCAAATCCTTAATTGTTTACCTGACAGGACTCACAATCTGAAATGTTTTCTTAACAGATGTGTTACAATACATTTTCCTCCTAATTTTTTGATACAATTTTGTGTGCAGTGAATTTGGCCAATATTGTTCTTCATAGACATTCTTGGTTGGCTGGTTGGTGCTTGCTCCTTGGTACCCTGGATGCTGATTATTGTTGTTTGTTTCAATTTTGCAGGGTTGAGGCCCTACAATTGCATTTGGTCCTTTTGGTGCTTCTTCACTGGGTTGTTATTTGTTTCTTTCTCTTTTTTTCTTCAACTTTGCAAGGTTGGGGTCATGCATTTGCAGTTGGACTTGTTGTTACAGTTTGCGGGCCAGGGACTACGCTTCTGTCCTTCTCCATTCATTGGTGGGTCTCGGTTTTGCGGTTGCATTCTTGCATTGCTTGCTAGGCCCGTTGTAATACATTTTGTCCTTTCTTTTTTCTTCTACAATGTTGTCTAGATTTACATTCATGTTCGTTATTTTTTGTTTGTTATTTCCATTTTGCAAGTGAAATTTAGATGCTAGAGATTCCTGAGTCAAAATCCTCTTTGAGAACATGTTCGTATGCGAAGAGGAAATTCAATTTCCATTTTTATATGTCACTGGGTGTTATGGAGGTGTTCCAATTGTGGATGCAAAATGCCAATCATGCAAAATTGTAGCTTCCTTAAATGTTTACATAGTGGGAGGCCTTTGCACGACCCTTACAGTCTTACATGTTTACCTACCAAGCCTCACATCGTGAAATGTTTGCTTAACATGTGTGTTACAATATATTCCTTGGATTTTTTTATAAAATATTATGTGCAGTAAATTTGGACAATATTGTTCTTCATTGACATTCCTGGTTGACTAGTTGATGCTTGATTGTTGGTTCGTTGGATGTTTCTTATTTTTGTTTGATTCAAATTTGTATAATCGAGGTCCTGCAACTTCAATTAAGTCTCTTCGTACTTGTTTCCTCACAAACACATATCCACTTGGAAAACGCAAATTGGAACATGGTTTTACAGTTGGGCCACCAAAAAATACTACTAAGATAAAACAATATGCAGAATTTTGCAGTAGATATAAACATCTCTTTTGACTTGAACCAGAGTTTATCGGGCTCCAACTATATTTCATATTTGAGAATGTTTTTCCCATAGTTGATTTTTTTATATGGTTTCATAGTTATGAGGCTAAGTGTTGTTGTGTGACGGATAAAGTTCTTTCCTCCCTTTCTTTTTCCTCTTCTAAACTTGCTCGTTTTTCCTTTTTGTTCTTTCCCTCTATTATGCATTTTTGGTTCTATACATGGTCACGTTTTTGTTCTCATGGGTTCCCAGGGTGGAGAACTGAAAAATCGTCATCTCCATCTATATCCTCACATCATGATTTCAATTGATTGTCATTCGTTTGCATACTTAGCCAATTTTATCAACGCGAGTTCGCAGATAGGTGCTATAGAACTCTGGTGCCCTATGTTCGGGGTATACATCTTGCACCCAAAAATTTGGTGCTCTACAATTCGACCCCAATCTCCTCGAACACACAAGCCTGAATCTACCTACGATGACTTTGACTGTCTGACTCGCCTTTCCATACTTAGTCGAGTCTTCAAAGTTTCACGGGTTCAAGTACTCCCGGGTTCAGAAAAGTTTAAAAGCATTTTTCTCTCCCCTCCATCCCTGCCACCTTTTGCCCTTTCCAATGCACATTAATTATGATTTTTCTAGTGAAAACCCACCAGATAAGTTCAAAAATATTGGCTTTAATAAATGGAAAGCTCAAGTACATCTCCCATTAAAATGCATTAACAGGCGAATATTATGGGATCTGATAAAAAAAATTTGCGTCTATCTTGAGTTGACAAAAAGTGTTGGTTATTTTAGTTTTTTAAAGTCATCATCATATTAATAGTGAAATATTGTACTACCACTCTTCCATCCACAAACATGTCATTCACAAAGGTCTTGACATCATGTCCCTCTTTAATATTGTGCATATATTACAGGTTGTCATATTTGATAATGTGCTTGCATATGGGAATGTTAACTTGTGTTATTAGTGAATATTCAACACACATATTAAAAAATATTGGCATTAATAAGAGAAAATCTCGAGGGCATTAATTAAAACAAGATTTATGGAATATTTATGGAAGATTATACTATCATCCTCCAACGTTCATTTTAAATACTTATTCCCATTTCTCTCTGTCATCGAATACTTGGGCTTTAAGGTGCCTTCATTGTAATGTTCCTACTCATGGACATGTGAGACCACTTAGAGATTCCATTTAGGCCCAATTGAAAGATGAGAGAATGGTTTTATGTGACATCAACTTTGAGCGAAAAAAACTCTGTTAGCCAATAGAAACTTAGACACACACAAAAAATCAAGTATCTTGTGATTAGTGTTCTCCCTGTATTTAATGCTTTGGTTGGTTGAAAGGCCCGCCTGAAGATTTTTGTGTTGAACTTCTTTGTTTTGTTACTAGGAATTGGAAGGGACTTTCAGGTCACCTGCAAAATGCTCCTTCGTTGAAGTATATAGCTTCTTCCAACAACACATATTTGGCATGTGTATCAAATTATGCAGACCACACAAAAATTTATCTTTCGTCAGAGGAGTTGCACATATTGTGGCTTGAAAAATGGTCTGGAATACTCGGAAATGACACCAAATATTACTCCATTCGTGAATATAATCAAAAGGAAATTATAAATTTGGATCGTCATGAATGTAAGAAACTGTATGGGTGGTTGAATCAACATCCTAAATTTATAGAAGTTTCTATTTCAAAGTTTTTTGAGCGATTTCTAGGTGTGGTGTGTGGTAACAGACTTGACAGAAAGTCATATTATTTATCAAATTTTTTTCACCGTCCTCTGGATGTAGTAACAGACTCCACATACGATCAACTTTCTATCGCTACTGCACTCTTTTTTTGTTATTCCTCTGCATATGATTGCATCTGGATGCCTGAAGGTGAAACTACCTGGAGCTTGGGATCATGACTTCTTACACTTCCCATTAGTATTAATAGTGGTTGAAATTTGATTGTATGTCGATTTTTTTACTACATCCAGTGGTCTCTCAACAATCTTTGACATAGAAACTAGTTGTTTGTCAAGTCTGTTACAACTTCGGCATAAAACGTTCTATAATTTTAGAATGTTGATTCAAATGTGCATACAGTTTCTCACGTTTGTGAGGATCCAATTTTATAATTTTCTTCTGTGTGTATTCATGCATGGAGTAATATTTGGCATCACTTCTGAATATTCCAAACCATTTTGTGGGCCGCTATGTCTGCCACCCCTATCGTGAAATATATATTCTAATGTGATCTGCAACATTTGATACACTTTCCAGATCTGTGTTGCTAGAAGAAGCTATGTACTTCAACAAAGGAGCATTTTTCAAGTGACTTGGATGTCCCTTCCAATTTACATCAATAAAATAAATAAGTTCAACATACAAATCTTCAGGCATGCCTTTCAACCAAACAGATGATCAAATACAGGGAGAATAACAGACACAACATATTTAAATTATTTTTGTCTCAGCTTTTGTTGGCTAACAAGATTTTTTCCCCCCAAAGTTGACCTCACATAAAACCACTCCCTTGTTTTTGAGTTGGGCCTGAATAGAAGCTCTAAGTTGTCTCAGATGTCGATGACTGGGAACATTACAAGGAAGGCACCTTAAACCCGAAGTTTTCGACGATAGAGGTAAATTAACACTTACCAAAGTATGGAATGTTGAATAACCAGCTAATGCATGCAGGCCATATCTAGAAGAGACAAGTTATTCAAAAAGATGGGATAGATCTAGCTGATAACACTAATGAAGTCCAAGACCTGAAATTGATATTCAACTTGTTGTTTTTTACCAAGCAAGCATTTGATGATCAAATTGAAATCTATAAAATATTGTCTACAGGCTTCATTATTGTACATATTTTCTTTTTTTTGTTGACGACAACCCCAATCGCAGTCAAAATGGAAAATGCATTTAAATTTCAGAGAATATATGCTGAACTTTTTCAAGACAATTATTTTGGGAAATGATCTCAACTATATTTTGTAACCTAGTTTATCTGAATATAGAATATTTGAGGTTTTTGTATGGTGTTTTCCATGGTATTTTTTATTTTATTTTATTTTGTACTTTTTTGTGTGTGTGGTTAAACATGAATGACAAGCTTTTCTTTCTGCTACCCAACACTTCAATTTAAATAAAGGCTACTTTGTTCGCTCCTTACATTTTACATGGACGAATATTTTGTGATAAGCCATACTTATGTGGAACCCACCCTATACTTCAAAAATAAATGGGAGGACCTGTCCTACTTTCATTCTTCATGGTCGACTAAATAGAATGAATTAATGACTCTATTTCAACAAGGAAACTCATGTGTTGACGTCATGTTCCTGTTCAATATTCTGCATGTATTACAACTTCTTCTATTTGATAATATCCGTGCATATAAAAAATGTTACATCAAATATATATATATATTTCTATTGCTTATGGGTTTCAACAAAAATTGCGAACTTAACAACATCCTACAAATTGGAAGATGCTTTACGTTTGGACAAGAAATAATCTATTAATATATATTAATATGAATACTATTGGAATAAATATAAACACTTTCTTTTTAAATTTTCCTTGTTTTCTTCCCCTCTATTATTCCTTTGTGGTTCTATATTTAGTCGCATTTCTATGATGACGACTTCCCAGATTCCCTGATTGGAAGATGCTCATCTTTATCTATATATTCACACCATGAGCCCGACCGACCGCAGTCCCTTTCAATACTTGGCGAATTATGTGACCACCGGGTCCCAATTTTATGGTATCCAACACTTCTGTCCCATGTTCTGTCATATACATCTTGCACTGAAAAAACTTTTGTGATCTGCAATTTATGATTTTACTAGTGAGAACTCACCAGGGGTTCGAAAATATTGGCATTAATAAAGGAACAATTGATGTTGTTTTGTGAGATACTTAGCCCTTTTTCCCTTTTCTTCTTCCCGTCTATTATCACTTTTTGGTTATATACTTAGTCTCATTTCTATGATCGTGGGTTCTTGGGTTGGCGGGTTGACAGATCTTCATCTCCATCTATATCCTCACATAACAAGTCCAATCGACTGCTATTCCTTTCCATACTTAGCCAATTTTATGGTTGTGGTTGTCGGGGCTGGCACTTTCGAACTATGTTGCTTCTTGTTTAGTGATATACATCTTGCCCTAAAAAATTTCGTGATATATAATTCCACCGTGTACTCCTCGAACTCGCAAGATTCACTCTACAAGGGTTCAAAAAAATTTCAAACCATATTTCCTTGCCTTCCATCCCCACTAACTTCGTGCCCTTCCCAATGCACATTAATTATGGTCTTACTAGTGACAAATGAACAGACTGGTATGAAACAATTGGCATTAACAAGAAAATATCTTGCCAAGTAATGGAAAAGCTATTACAAATTTCAATATATTAGCAAAAACAAGTCTGGGCTACTGTTTACCTATTCCATACTTAGACACTTTTTTGATTGCAGGTTCCTAGACTGACGGGCTCAAAATTGTGTTTCGAATCTTGCGCGAATTGCAAACAGTGCCTGGAGTTTTGCGATATACAATTTGTCCACTGGAATGCCCCATCACGAGCCTGACTGCTTGTTGTTCCTTTCAATACTTAGCCGCAAGTTGGATATATGTCCATGACATGGTACATTTACTGTGCATCAATTTTGGCCTACCGTTTCCATGTTCCATACTTAGACACTTTTTCAACTACGAGTTCCCATACTAGCGGTCTCGGGATTGTGTTTCCAATGTTATGTGACTAGCAAAAAGTACGCAGAGTTTTGTGATATATAATTTGTTTGCAAGAATGCACCATCATTCCTTCTTCTATGTTATGCGTTCTGCGGTTAACACTCCCCAGAGATACAATTTGACCCTCGGGCCCTCACCTATATTGGTTGTATCTTGTATCCCTATTTTGAAGCGCCATCAACCGCTTTCGATAATTAGCCATTCCTTAATTGTTTTTCCCTGTTCCCGCCACCTTCCTACTTCTTTTTGGATATGCAATTTGATGCAGGAGCATCGCCAACACATCAAGCGAGCCAGCGTGGAGCGGAAGACAGCTGGATAAGCCAACCCACATTTTGGAAATACTTTGGGAATGTTGCGTAATCTTAAATGAATCATTTAAGAGACGACGCACTTGTATATTGTAATGGACTTTGAGTAGATAGATCTCATCCTTAGGTACATGAGGCATTTAAAATAGTTAATGCTGGTAGATAGGATCTTTAATTCTAGATTTGATAGTTTAGAGTTCGAGAGGGAAACGGATATAGACACCCTCCTTTTTACATTGTAACATTAAGGGAGAAATAGGAGAGCAAGAAGAGCAAGCAGAGAACTGTGTAGAGAACATCCATGTATAGATATTGAATTAATAGAAGAAAGTTTGATTCAAATCCATGGTTATGTGTCTATTCTCTGTGTTGATGTTGTTATGCTTATGAATATTTGCTTCCTGTCATACATGTGCTTTTATATGTTGTGTATGTGATTTCATGATTGAATTGAAGTCTGAGAGGGTGAGTGAATGAGTTTCAATTGTTTCTCTAAGTGAGCCAAAGGATTCTTGCAAGGAGTGCAGTTGAATTGTCCGCAAGGAGTGCATTGACAGAAGGGTTCACTTAGAGATAGCTTTTGTTCTAATTTCCTCGAGAGTGTAGATAGGCACAGTGCCGTGAAAAGAGTGCGCAGGCCAAGGGAAGTCTCCGAGTTTGCGATTCTGAGCAAAGTATTGAAAGACTACTGCTGTAGGAGTGCGCAGGGTCGAAAGACTTCAACACTTAGATAAAGTTGAATATTTGTCGCAAGGAGTGCGTGCAAGGTTCCTTCTACGTAAGGGAGAAGTGAAAGGAAGCTCAGGAGGAGTAGACCTTTCGAATTTATTGAAGGACAAGTGCAGGAAAGTTGTTGATTGAACGTTCGAGGGAAGCGTCGCGGGTTGGCGAGCAGACAACGAGTCTCGTGGAGAGACATTTCTTCCTTTTCAAGAAATTGTACAAGGAAGAACGGACGATCGAAATCCTTCGGAAGATTTCGCGAAGTTCCGAGGATCGTTGGATCTGGCGGAGGTGCAAGGGGATTTTCGGCGCGAACGTATGAAGGTTTTAAGCTCAGAAAGGAGTAGAGCATTGATACCAGTCAGTTAGAGTCGTTGTATTACTCGCAGGATATCCTATCAGGATATCATGAGGAAAGTGCCTAAGAAAAGGTAAGGAGAGTTGCGAGGGCGCGAGGTAGCAAAATCACGAACAGGAGAATATCAGCGTCTCGGGCATTGGGAATCGACGTAGGAGTCATTTGATCTCGCGAGTGGTGAAGTCGCGAGGAGGCGAGATCACGAGTCTCAGCCTTTCGGCGTCTCGTGTGTCGGGGTTTGGAAAACCAAGTGCTTGGTGTCACGATAGCGCGAGGTCGTGAAAGCGCAGAAGTCCTGAGAGAAGTGACGGGGTGGATGGTCAAGTCACACATGTGCATCGGAGTTTTGGTGCCTCGGGCATCAAGGGTTGTACAACCAAAGGTTTGGTCTTACGAGTAGTGAAGTTCCGATCCTCCGAGAAGTTGAGGAGGGGAGGATCGTGCAAAAAAGAACTCGTGGGGTGCAGATTTCCCAATAGGGAAATAGAAGAACCATTGAGTTCTTCGGGCCAAGGAGTGAGAAAAGTCCTAAGGAGAGCAGTCGTGCTTCGGGGAGTGCGGTTGCCGTCAAGTGGTATTAGAGCGAGATAAGTTCTTTATTTTCTATAGCAGAGAGAAAGAGAATTCACCATGCCGCCTAGAAGAGAAAGACAGTCACCCGACCCAGAAGATAGGGAGGTGAGAAGAAGAGGCAGGCCGACAGGGAATCCAGAGATGGAAAGGCAGTTATGTGATCTTCGAGTGAGATTAGAAGATATGGAGGCAGCGCAGAGATGCATAGCCAATGCTAGAGATCTGAGTGACTCCGAAGGCAAAGCTGAAGATGAACAACCAGGAGAAGTTGCAGCCGAAGATGCAGCCAATGAACGACTGATTAAAGCTATCACACAAATGAGTTGAAAAACAAAAATGGACATTCCAGCTTATGAAGGAAGCCTGGATGCAGAAGAGCTTCTAGATTGGATCAGGGCTCTTGATACCTACTTCGATTATGAGGATAAAAATGTCAGGCATGCTATCACAAAGTTGAAAGGACATGCAGCATTATGGTAGGACAAGCTACAAGCTGATAGACATTCCAAAGGCAAGCAGAAAATTAAAAGCTGGGATCGAATGATCACGAAGATGAAGGCAAAGTTCATCCCAAGGGATTATCAAATCACACTGTTCAGGAGAATGTAGAACCTGAGGAAGAAAATGATGACAGTGAAAGAATACACTAAGGAATTCTATCGACTGAACATCAGAGTAGGTCATCAGGAGAGCGATGATGAGAAGGTTGCCAGATACCTGAATGGTCTGAGATACGACATTCAGGATGAGTTAAGCATGACAACCATCAAAATGGTGGAGGATGCTTACCAGATGGCTCTGAAAGCCGAGGAGAAGCTGAGCCGTAAGCAAGGTCAGCGAGGACGAGGCAGAAGCCATCCCAGAGGTAAGGCAGTTGCCCAGGAGAAATACCAGAAGCCCAAGGAGGAATGGAAGAAACCTCAAGGTAAAGTTGAAAGAGGTGGAACCTCACAGCGAGGACAACAATATGCTGAGCAGAGGGAACAACATAATGAGAAATGAGGAGATTATGCTGATGCAAACACTTTTCCTCATACCAGAGGTAGGGGAAGAGGCCGAGGTGGAGTAATCACATGTGGGAAGAATGGACACAAATCATTTGAGTTTCCAGAGAAAAAGAAAGAAGGTGGAGAAGCTCACATCGTCGGCACAGAGGCGAGATGCTGAAGCAGAAGGCGCAGAAAGTGGAAGCTCACTTCTGATGCGAAAATTCCTTTTGACACTTGAGAAAAAGGTGCAGGAAAGTTTAGCTCAAAGGACCAAACTGTTCAGGACAGCTTGCAAAACCAAGGATAGGAAATGCAAGGTTATTGTGGATAGCGGAAACACAGATAATCTCGTTTCAACTGAGATGGTGGAAAAGCTGGAATTGGAGACAACTGATCACCCGAGTCCATACAAGGTCTCGTGGCTACAAAAAGGACATCAGGTAAGTGTCACTAAACAATGCTTAGTTGACATCAAGATAGGAGGATATAATGCTAAAATACTCTGTGATGTCATTCCCATGGATGTATGTCATTTATTGTTGGGTAGACCATGGCAATATGACATAAATGTGGTTCACGATGGGAGGATGAACACATATACCCTGGAAAAGGATGGGAGGACACATAGGCTACTTCCGATAAAGGATAAGGAAATGAAGTCGGAAGTAAGCAACACAATACTTCTCATGAGTGGGAAGGAGCTTCTTACAGAGATGGAGAAGAAAGAAGATCCACAATTCTTTGTGGTCAGAAAACCGAGGATTGTCCTGACTAGCACAAGAGTGGATGATCTACCAGATGAGATTCAGGAACTGCTGGGAGAGTTCACTGACATCATCATGGACGAATTACCTCTTTCGTTGCCACCGATGAGGAGTGTGAGTCATCACATCGATCTCATACCAGGAGCCAATTTTCCAAACAAAGCCACGTACAGGTTGACGCCACAGGAAAATGAAGAGGTCAAGAACCAGGTCCAGGAGTTATTGGACAAAGGATTGGTCAGAGAAAGCCTGAGTCCATGTGTTGTTCCAATAGTTCTTAGTCCGAAGAAGGATGGAGGTTGGATAATGTGCACCGACTCAAGAGCGATCAACAAAATTACCATCAGGTACAGGTTTCCACTGTCGAGGATGGATGATCTGATGGATTGCCTGAGTGGAGCAAATTATTTCTCAAAGATAGATATGAAGAGTGGATATCACCAGATTCGCATGAGGGAAGGTGATGAATGGAAGACAACATTCAAGACAAATGAAGGTTTGTACGAATGGCTGGTCATGCCATTTGGATTGACAAACACACCAAGCACATTCATGAGATTGATGAATGAAGTCCTGAGGGAATTCATTGGGAAATTTGTAGTCGTATATCTGGATGATATACTAATATTCAGTAAGACGAAGGCTGAACATTTGAAACATTTGGCCATTGTGATGAGAAGATTACAACAGGAGAAGATGTTGATTAATATGAAGAAATCCTCATTTATGAAGACAGAGCTCATTTACTTGGGTTTTGTCATATCGGCGAATTAGTTGAAGATGGATCCGAGTAAGGTAGAAGTGATCAAGAATTGGCCATCACCGAGAAATTTTTTCGAGGTGAGGAGATTTCATGGTTTAGATAGTTTCTACCGAAAGTTCATCAGGAATTTTAGTGGGATTAGCGCAGTGATGATGGACATGGTGAAGAAGCGACATAAGTCTTTTCATTGGACTGAAGATGCAGAGAAGAGCTTCAATCTGTTGAAGCAGAAGATAACAGAACGACCAGTGTTGGTGTTTCCGGACTTCAAGAAGACATTTCAAGTGAAGTGTGATGCAAGCGAATATGCCATAGGAGCGGTCTTGAGTCAGGAGGACAGGCCAGTTGCATATTTCAGTGAGAAGCTGGATGAAGCAAAGCTAAAATACTCCACGTATGATAAGCAATTTTATGCCATCATATAGGCATTGAAGAAGTGGAGGCATTACTTGATCCCGAAAGAATTTGTACTGTACAACGATAATCATGGATTGCATTTTGTGAGTCAACAGGAGAAGTTGAATCAGAAGCATGAAAAATGGGTAGAGTATATGCAGAATTTCACATTTGTGATCAAACACATTTCAGGTACTGTTAACAAAGTGGCTGATGCTTTGAGCAGGAAATGTTTGTTGCTGCAGGAATTCCGAGTCAAAACATTGGGTTTTGAAAACCTGAGGAACATGTATGCAGGAGATACAGATTTTGGAGAAGCATATGAAGCAACTGAGAATCCAGTTCTCAGAGATCGGAGCCCATGGATATATTACATGATTCAGGAGGGATTGTTGTTCAGAGGCAATCAACTGTGTATTCCAAATTGCTCCATGAGGGAGAATTTGCTAAAGGAGAAGCACAGTGGTGGATTAGTAGGGCATTTTGGCCATGATAAGACATTTGCAAAGCTGAGCGAATCATATTTTTGGCTAGTCATGCGAACAGATGTCAAAAGGTTTGTTGACAGGTGTTGAATTTGTCAGCATTCGAAGGGGAGGAAACAGAATGCAGGTCTCTATCATCCATTGCCCATACCAGAGAGGCCATGGGAGGCGATAAGCATGGATTTTGTATTGGGTTTGCCGAGGACGCAGAGAGGGGTTGATTCCATCTTTATGGTGGTGGACAGGTTTTCAAAGATGGCACATTTTCTTCCATTCCAGAAGACCAGCGATGCGACCCACATCGCAAATTTGTTTTTCAAAGAGGTTTTTATACTTCATGGATTGCCGAGAAGCATAGTCTCGGACAGGGATACGAAATTCATAGGTCATTTTTGGAGGACGCTATGGAAGAATCTAGGAACTAACTTGGCATTTAGTTCATCTTATCACCCGTAGATGGATGGACAAACAGAGGTGGTGAACAGAAGCCTGGGAGATTTGCTAAGAAGCTTGGTGACAGAGCACCATGGCAGCTGGGACAATATATTGCCACACGCAGAATTCGCATACAACGATTCAGTGATTCAGAGTATAGGAAAGATTCCATTCTAGGTTGTATATGGGATGCAACTGAGAGGAGTGTCTGAATTGCGAGATTCAGAATAGACTACGACTAGCAGTGCTAGTGCAGAGGAATTTACTGAGGCGATGAAGGAACTTCACGGCAAGGTGAAGCAGCGACTGCAAGACTCAAATCAGGAATACAAGCATAGAGCAGATCAACATCGGAGACAAATTTAGTTTGAAGTTGGTGATCTAGTTCTAGCACACTTGAGGAGGGAAAGGTTCCCAAGGGGAACATACAATAAGTTAAAGATGAAGAAAATTGGGCCATGCAGGGTCCTGAAGAAATTCAGAGAAAATGCTTATGAGATTGAGTTGCCGGATGGCATCAGAATATCTACGATATTTAATGTGGCAGATTTATACCCATACAGGGCTCGAGAAGCAGAAACTGGAACTGAGGAACCAATGATCCAGTGGACGAAGCAGATGCCGATAGCAGAAAAGCCACAGATGGAGTGCATACTGGACAAGAGAGTGGGTAAGAAGACCAGGAGAAAAGAATACTTCGACTATCTGGTCAAGTGGAAGAATCACCCAGTGGAAGACACCAGCTGGGAAAAGGAAACAATGATACAAAAGCATGGAAAGACTGTGCAGGAGCTCATGGAGAAACAGGAGAGCAAGAAGAGAAAGCAGAGAACTGTGTAGAGAACATCCATGTACAGATATTGAATTAATAGAAGAAAGTTTTATTCAAATCCATGGTTATGTGTCTATTCTTTGTGTTGATGTTGTTATTCTTATGAATATTTGCTTCCTGTCATACATGTGCTTTTATATGTTGTGTATGTGATTTCATGATTGAATTGAAGTCTGAGAGGGTGAGTGAATGAGTTTCAATTGTTTCTCTAAGTGAGCCAGAGGATTCCTGAAAGGAGTGCAGTTGAATTGTCCGCAAGGAGTGCGTTGACAGAAGGGTTCACTTAGAGATAGATTTTGTTCTCATTTCCTCGAGAGTGAAGATAGGCACAGTGCTGTGCAAAGAGTGCGCAGGCCAAGGGAAGTTTCAGAGTTTGCGATTCTGAGCAAAGTATTGAAAGACTATTGCTGCAGGAGTGCGCAGGGTCGAAAGACTTCAACACTTAGATAAAGTTGAATATTTTCCGCAAGGAGTGCGTGCAAGGTTCCTTCTACATAAGGGAGAAGTGAAAGGAAGCTCAGGAGGAGTAGACCTTTCAAATTTATTGAAGGACAAGTGCAAGAAAGTTGCTGATTGAACGTTCGAGGGAAGCGTCGCAGGTTGGCGAGCAGACAACGAGTCTCATGGAGAGACATTTCTTCCTTTTCGAGAAATTGTACGAGGAAGAATGGATGATCAAAATCCTTCAAAATATTTTGCGAAGTTCCGAGGACCGTTGGATCTGGTGGAGGTGCAAGGGGATTTTCGGCGCGAACGTCTGAAGGTTTTAAGCTCAGAAAGGAGTAGAGCGTTGATACCATTCAGTTAGAGTCGTTGTATTACTTGTGGGATCGCTTATCAAGATCTCATGAGGAAAGTTCCTAAGCAAAGGTAAGGAGATTCGTGAGGGCGCGAGGCAGCGAAATCACGAACAGGAGAATATCAATGTCTCGGGCATCGGGAATCGACGTAGGAGTCATTTGATCTCGCGAGTGGCGAAGTCGCGAGGAGACGAGATCGCGAGTCTCGGACTTTCGACGTCTCGTGTGTCGGGGTTTGGAAAACCAAGTGCTTGGTGTCACGACAGTGCGAGGTCACGAAAGCACAGAAGTCCCGAGAGAAGTGATGGGGTGGACGGTCAAGTCACATGTGCGCATCGGAGTTTCGGTGCCTCGGGCATCGAGGGTTGTAGAACCAAAGGTTTGGTCTTACGAGTAGCAAAGTTCCGATCCTATGAGAAGCTGAGGAGGGGAGGATCGCGCGAAAAGGAACCTGTGGGGTGCAGATTTCCCGATAGGGAAATAGAAGAACTGTTGAGTTCTTCGGGCCGAGGAGCGAGAAAGGTCCTGAGGAGAGCGGTCGTGCTCCGGGGAGTAAGGTTGCCATCACAATTGGAAATATTTAATTCTAACACTTCCTCATGCATGAACCTTAAACATTTCATTAATGAGCGGAAGGTTCGAGGAGATATCACACACTTCTGCAATATACAAATTGACCTTCAGACTCCCATATCATCCCCTCTTCCGTGGTACACATTTTTTACTCAAGTCCCAAGACATAAAATTTGACACTCAGGAAGTCACATCCGCAAGTTGGTTGTATGTCCATGACATGGTACATTTACTGTGTATCAAGTCCGACATACCGTTTCCCTATTCCATACTTAGACTCTTTTTCGATTACGGGTTCCCAGACTCGTATGCTTAAGATTGTGTTTCCAATGTTTCACAACTAGCAAACAGTAGTTGGGGTTATACGATATACAATTTGTCCACAAGAATGCACCATCATTCTCTCTTCCATGTTACGCATCCTATGGTCAACAATCCCAATAGATACAATTTTATCCTCGGTCCCTCACCTCTATTGGTTATATCCTATAGCCCTATTTTGAAGCACCACCAATTTCTTTTGATAATTAGCCATTCCTTAATTGTTGTTCCCTATCCTTGCCACCTTCCTACTTCTCTCTATATATGCAATTGGCAAGATTTAATGCTAACACTTCATCATGCATGAACCTTAAACATGTCATTAATGAATGAATGGCTCGAGGATATCTCCCACACTTCTTCCATATACAAATTGATCGCTAGACTCCCATATCATCCCCTCTTCCGTGGTACACATTTTTCACTCAAGTTTCGAGACATACAATTTGACCCTTAGGAAGTCACGTCTCCTGGGGAACCATTGTCACCCTAATTATGAAGTCTATCCAACTTCTTTCCATACTTTCCCATTTCATGTAATCTCTTTCACGGATCCTTGCGTTGGCGGGTTCACGAAATCTCCAATTCTTGGTCACTGTTTACTGTGCCTGCCACCTTCACACTTCTTTTAAAGTATGCAATGACCAAGGTTTAATGCTAGCAGTTCATCATGCAACAACCGTACAAATCGTAATTAAAAATAAAAAGGCTCGACGAGACAGTGACATTGACTATTTCCACAGAACTTGCCCAAAGACATGCATAAAAGATCTTTCCACGCAATGGGACATATATTACAAATTTCAATATATTAGCGAAAACGAGTCCACCCAACTATTTCCCTATTCCATAATTGAGCCACTTTTTTGATTACGGGTTCCTAGATAGGAGGGATCACGATTGAACTTCCATTGTTCTGTGTCTTTCAAATAGTACCTGGAGTTTCAGGATATACAAATTTCCCTCTGGAATGTCCCATCATGCCCTCTTTTGTGTTATGCATTTTGCACTCAAAAAGTTCTGAGACATACAATTTGACCCTCAGGCCCTCACCTCTAATGGTTGTACCTTGTAACCCTATTTTGAAGATGGTCCGACCACTTTCAATAATTAGACACTCCTTAATTTCTCTTTCTTGTCCCTACGACCTTCCTACTTCTTTCTTAATATGCAATTAGTAACATTTTATGCTAATAGTGCACCATGCAGGAACCACCAACATTATCATTAATGAGTGAAATGATCGAGGAGATATCCCATTAATATGAATTAAACCAAGATCTATGGAGAGTTATATTATCCCTTCCGATTGTTCATCTCAAACACAGGTCATCGTGTTGGCCCATTCACAAAATCTCCAATCCTTAATTTCTCATTTCTATACCCACCATGTTCGCACTTCTAGGTATGCAAGTACTTGTCTTTAATGCTAACAATGCATCATGCAACAACCATCGAAATTGTTATTAATGAGAAAAAGGCTCGATTAGATATCTCATTCACACACATTGGACCAAGATTTGTGCAGGGTTATATTATCCCTTCCAACTCTTCATTTCAAACATCGTCTGGAGAAAACCAATGTTCTCGTAAACTTATGGCAGTAGCTCAAAAACAATTCTGTGGAGATACAGTGAATATCTTCGGATGTGAGGACCAAAAATTCCAGTGGTCCAGGGCATAATCTTACTATTCATCACGTTCCACCGAGAACGAAGTGATTTGGACCTCTGGAATCACTCGTGCAGGCTGCGTGCCTGAGGTTTTTTACTGTAAGGAGGTGGTCTTTTGGTTCGCCGAAAAATATATTTCAAGCCAAATAATTATTCCAATGCACGACCATTCTCCTGTTTCTTTGTCACCTTGGGTATTTTGCAAGATGTTAAGATTTTCGGAGCCAACATTGAACTTTAGAGGACAAGATTGCAAGGATTTCCTAGAAAAACATGATAATGGGTTGGACCTCTTACTCGAGTTCCTTGAAGACCCAACAACAATTCCTAGAAAAACATGATAACAGATTGGACCTCTTACCTGTGTTCCTTGAAGAACCAACAATAGTTCCTGGAGATATCACAAAGTTACAGGTCAGTTCCTTTAGAAATCCATTTTGGGAAATTGCTTGGTTGTTTACAAGAATAACGGGACAGGAATCCACAAAAATAATTTCTTGTATAGTTATTTATATTTTGTACTTCACAGTCAAGGAACAATTCATTTTTGATTGGGGGAATCTAATTTCCATTGAAATATGTTCCCAACTTTCATGATTCAAAGAAGAGAATAAATTTTGTATGTCATCCTACTTGATTTTCGCAATAGTGAATTGTCGTTTGTTTCCAAAACTGTCTCTGTCCAAAAAAATAAACTATGAATTCGACCAAGTAACATTCTGGTACCAGGCCTTGTGGAGGCATAAGGCCTCCCATTTTTTTTATGAGGTTTTTAATGAATTTGTCTTAGTTTTCAAATATTTATGTTTAGGAAAGGATGCTCCCCAGATGTCTGGCCAGGAAACCAAGTTTTTGGACAAGAAGGGGACACTTGAACGAAAGAAAAATTACAATGTAATAATGATCTTTGGCTCCAAGGACAATCCTTCTTTCCTTCCATTTCACATCAAGGAAAATATGTTTTTTACATAAATAACAAGGAAATACAACCACTGGTTTCATTTTTTCCAAGGCAAGAGAAAAAAACAATTCATTCCCCTACCCTGGAAAGTTGGGGACTTTGTGTTCAGAAACGACAACAATATTGACGAATTTGCAGATCATTTCAAGAACTTGAACCTAAAATATGTTGAAAGGATAAAAGGGTTTGACCCTAATGGGATTTTTCGAGAACATTTACTATCAGTTGGATTTAGTATCTCTTTTATCCATAAATGCCCGACCAAAGACAAAGACAGTGATGAAAACACTCTTTCTTCTGACAATTGTGACGCAGAGACATTGAAAAGTGCAACTAAATTGTACAGACCACAGGGAAAAGGCTCCAGTGAGAAGAGTGTCCAGTCCTCGGCCAACACTCCCAAGAGCATGACATCACAAAGCATCGCTTCAACGACCCACCCTAGTAAGAAAAAACCCATAAATATTCAAACAGAGGAGGATATGAAAGCCCAAAAAATTGATAGTTCTCACAAGATTCCCTTGACGAAGAAGAGAAAAACAATTGTAGGGAAGGCATAAGAACCTGAAATTGAAAGTGAGGACATGAAACTTGAAACTTCTGTGGATGCTTTGTTGCACAAAGTTTATCCACTCATGGACATGATGCATATTAGTTACACAATGGAAATAGATGAGACCGACATTTTTGAAGAAGATGAATCCTTTGTATTCTAGAGCATTGTTTTTACAACCAATCTAAAAATTTAATTATTGAAAATAGAGATGTAACAAATAAGAAAGGAAAATATTGTTCAGAGATCAACTTTAGGAAAATGTAGTCGTCCCAAATCTCATGATTTCACTGTGCAACTGTTGATGCTCTTGATGATTCCATTGGAGGAATTGAAGTGAAGAATGCCATACTGAACGACCCAATCAAGGAATTGGATGAGTCTTTCATTGCTACCCCAATGTTTTCTAGTCCTTTAGAAAAAACCGTGCCTGCTACCCCTGCAGCCAAGTTAAAAGGATCCTCTAGCCTCCTCACATCTTTTAGATCCTATGTAGACAATAACATCAATAAAATAATGTAGCTAATTACTGAAGCTCGGGAAACATAAAAAAATATAGCTTCCTTTCAAAAGAGGGAAAGTGATTTTCACAGACATTTGCAGACGAATTTAAAAAATGAAGAAATTTTCTATGAACAGACGATGATCCCTTTTTTTCAACCATGCCATCAACATCTCAAATATGAAAATAAGACAAGAGTATATCCCCTCCCCAAAGTGAGTCAAACAATTAAAAGCATGTTGGAAAGAGAAAGTGAAGAACCTACAACTCATTGTCAAATCACATGAACAACCCATATCAGAGAAAGAAGAATTATTCAGAAAACTGGCCCAAATAGAATTAGCTGGAAGCACCAACGAGGTTCAAGACCCAAATTTAATCCTTAAATCCTTGTCCTTAACCAAGAAAGCCTTCGATGAACAACTTGATATTTTAAAGGGGTTGTCTTTAGAAAAGTTTTAGGACATCCTTGAATATGGTGAAGATGACGTCGAGAACTGGCTAGTAGATTATTCAACACATAGTGAAGAAATTGAACAGGCTCTGCATAGTATTTCTATGGATCTAAGGAAATTATAAAATGATCTTTTTGACATACAAATCCGGGATGAAATCAATGTGGCCCCCATGAGAAGCTATATTGAAGAATGGCTCCAAAGGAGAATGGAAAAACTCACCGATGAAGGGCAACAACCAGTTGGCACGATCCCAGTGGCCATTGACAAGAGAAACAAAAATGTATCATCTTCATAGTAAGTATATACTCATCACATCTTTCTTTCTTTATCAATCCAGTTATTCTACCTCTTTAAATAGAAATCTCTAACCAAAGACTCATAACTTCCAATTTCTTCTTTTCAGGTCTTCCTCTCTACCGTCGCGCACTTCTTCTTTCTACAGTCCTATTTCTTGTACTTATTCATTTTATGGTCCGTGGGAGCCCCAATCCTAGTCTATATGACAAACACATTTAAATTTCCATAAATATGGAATAGATTCCATAAATATGTAACAAACATTATTATTTTTTGATAAATTTCAAAGAAAACTAATTTGGGAAAAAAAATTGTGGGATGCTTTCAGAATGCTAATTTTTTTTCCTTCAACTATGTTGGATGTCAGGTAATTGTGTTTATTATATTTGAAGGTTTAATGTGTGTGATTCCTAGTCCTTTTTTCTAGGAACCTTTATTTCAAGTCATTGAGACAAAAATTTTCCAAGTCCCATGTTTGGACTATACACACCCCAGGAAAAAATGGCCTCATTCACAGATTAACCACATATTAATATAATATTATGATTAACTAATTCGGTAGGTTATTTGGGGGCCATATACCAACCCAATGTCTTATGGTTGGCCTGTGACACATTACCATGAGTCATCCTCTGCAAGTATACCACTTGTACTACAAGCTTCTTTCCACGTGTCTCTGCTCGGTCCCACCATAGCAGTGCATTTATTCCCATTCCAACCTAGCAAGGACTACGCTACCCTGCAACACTTGTTTAGGTTATCACTACTATACATTTTCTAATGTGTTATCAACAAATATTTTTTAATAATGTGCTATAATATCAACACAAATAACATACTAAATTTCAACCATAGACATGTTTGTGGAAATCAAGTTTTCAATGTTCTTTGACTAATATAGAGGTATGCTAATTGAACATTCTTTTTTATATAAGTTTCATCCTAGTCCTATTTAAAATAATATTACTAGTATTCTTATATTTTACTTAGCACTTACAAAAAAAGTTTTAAGAAGATGGAAAATATCAAATTATGGGGAGATCAAAGATAGAATGTAATGTTGGGATGAAAATCCTTTATAACTAATCTCAATTAAAGTTTCAATGATAGATTGTTAGGAAAGTAGGTATTATTTAAGTCTATATTATAACTCTATAGTTTTATTAAACATGAAGTATGATTTTAGCACAAAGCATCTTATTATACTTCAAAGGTATTCATTTCAAATTCAATTTTTTTTTAAACAAGGTAGGTTGCAGAGAAACAAGTCCCTACCCAGAAGGTAGAGGAGCTTGTTGTTTCCAGTCATTAATATCAACAGATATGAAAAGTATACTTAGTAATATCCATAGTTGCCATTCCTTAGAATTTGGATCAGTTTAATATCATAAACGCCATTAGAGATGCTGGAATTTCAAAGACTTTAGATGTTTCTCAGACAAAAATTGAGTTCTTTTTCTTTCATTGAAACTATAAAAGTCTTTCTTTCATAGCTTTGATCCTAGATACAAGAAGATTTACACTCTCCCGGGTATTGCAAGCCTCGAAAATTTTGGATTCAATGCTTGTACCTAAAGATCTAAGATAAAAAATCATGTAAAGTCTATAACCAGATGCTCATAAGTAAAGAGTTATGCCACATACGTCCTAAGATTTCTAAAGGCAAGTGTGTGTGATAAATCAATTTCCTAGGTCTGAACCCATCTTGATAAGATCCTGAGAAGATAAGGTTAAATAGTGGTACCTCTTAAGCGCTTCGTTTAGTTCGTGGTGAGACCAAACCTAGTTATTAAGGTGGGTAGTTTGGAAACAAGGGAAGGTAGGGGGTCAAGGTGAATAGCAAGAGTTCCCAATTTATGGCTGAAGCAAGATATAAAAGCCATTGTGGTTCGTCTGTCTGGGCAATGTTCAAAACCTTCCGAGATGCAATTTTATCTATAAGAAACCCGTTGTTATCCTTGTGTAAATGTCAAAGACATAATATATACCATTATATTTATATTCAAGTATGAAAGTATCCATTAAGATTACCAAATTGGTAAACATTAACTCATATATATTATAATTTTAAATAATATAAGATAAAAATTGGACAGGTAAGCAGGATGAGATAGATAGTGGATTTCTTGCAATGTGTCTAAAGCCATCCTCTCTTGAATTTTCCTTGCATGGGAATGTTGTGTTTATACTCCATATGAAAATCCCATTGTATTTGTTGAATCAAACAATCGATAATTTACCTAAAGCCTCTTTTTCATGAATTATATCCCATTGCAAATGGTAAGAAAGTAGCAACCTCAAACATTTCAAGTCGATTATTAAATTTATCTACAACTACATCATTAATTGTTTCTACAATTATTTTTCATAGAATAAATCATCTTCATGATCCCATTACAAGTTCCCCGAAACCTATTATGTAAACAAGAATCAAATTCGAGGATCAAATAACTGTGTACATTCACTCTCATCTTTATGGCATGAAGATGTGTTTGAAGAGTAATAATTAAGATCCTCTATGTATGATATCATCTGATCATACTGATCCTAAAGATTTCGTATTTGTAAAAGAAATATGTGATGGGTTAATTCTGTGATGATGCATTACTGTGTTACATGATATTTCATACGAGAAGAGATATGATGTAGTAAGTAGCATGGTGTATGAAGAAAGGGAAATAATTCGAGATACTATCCATGGTTGTGTAGGAGTAATCAATGATCTCCAGAATAAAGTGCCAGATCTTCAATTACAATTGACTTCCACATAAGCATAGGTAGCTAGCATTACTCAGCAACATGCCAATTTCTTAACCATCATATTTGGATATCATGAAGTCTCAGAGCCCAGTTTTACATCTTGTCACTTCAAGAGAATGAAGACACCCACATGAATGTGCTATTTTTAGACAACACAAATCCTCTGCCATTATGGGAGAGTGAAGAAACCCATATGAACACACCTGTTTTAGACAAGGTAGATCCTCACTAGTTATGGGAGCCACTCTGGACATAAATAAGATTGATTCACTATTTCTTATCTTGAGAATAACTGTATGTGAATAAGGGAAAACATTTAATGTTTCTTCCTCTACCTCCTTCCCCCGAGCCCAATCTCCAAGCTGATTCAAAAATATGATTATGCTTCGATCGCTGAAGGTTTTTGTAATTTTTATTTAAGTCATTACTAGCTAAACCTTTCTCACCTATTAAAAAAGAAATAGATAATAAATTTATGTGTACTTAGATCACAATGGGCCTAATAAGTTTGAAATTTTCTACAGTTTAGACCCATCAAGAACTTATTTTCTTTATTAATAAATTATATCCCACAAATTTAAATAAAAAAAGGAAATGAGAACCAAGGTTTTCAACAGATGGTGTTATCATTCAAACTACCTATCGCATGATCGCCAAGCACTAATTTTCCAGGTTTTCAAATTATCAACGCCAGGTGTAAAGGGGATTGATTCATCCTAAGATAGAAGCACATGTAGACATGTATCTTTTCATTTCCAAGTATCAGTGCAAAGATAAACAATGAGTTTACACAAGTGCCACACATCAAGGGTATACATATTGTTTAAAATTTATTTCTAGGTGTCGCAGGTCATCGAAAAGGGGGAATTTAATACACAAATTTCAATAGGGTACTTTTAAATGCTCGAGCCAATATGTGTGCTTACAGGAATACAAAGCACCTGATCTCCATATCTTGCTAGTGTGTATTCATGATTTTTACTTTGTCTATAGACTCTTGTAATGGGAAAAAATATAATTGTGTTTATAGGTTTATGTAATCATTTTGGTGTTCATGTAATCATTCAGGTGGTTGTAGTTTTGAATGTTTGTGGTTTGGTCTCCATGAAAGGCCAGTTCATTCCTATGAAACCAGCTCGAACAACAAGCTAGTGTGAAATCTTTCTTAAAGGAGAGTGAACTACAACTTAAGGAAGTAGAGCTACAGATTAAGTACAAACTACCAGAAGTAGAAATGAGAAAGGAAGGGAAGGAGAATGGAGACCAGAACAAAAGCATACAAAATTTAGAGAGTGTATCTTATCCTCATGCATGTTCTATTCATCCGTTGCACAGGAGAAAGATTCCACTCTGTTCTTTACTCACTTACAAATGGTATGTTTGTGTTAGTCAAGATACAAGCCAAAAACCTTTGCATGTAGAGAGTCATAGGTATCTTATCCTCACGCGCGGTCTAATCATTTGTTGCATGGGAGAAATATTCCGCTCTATTCTTTACTCACGTACGAATGGTATTTTCCTACCATTCAAGCTACAATCCAGAAAGATTTGCATGTGGATTTAAGCAAGCTCAAAAGAAGGAACCATTAACTCGATAACTCAGAATTGGCAACCCAAGGGGAAATTTGTTGCAACCCGTTAGTGCCTATTTATTTCTTTAAATAGGTTACTACTTCTACAACTTACTTCTTAAATTGAAGTCTGGCCTATGAGACTATGCTCCTACTACTTGAACCTATGGGGGTGAGTGGAGCGAGGAAGACGTTGAACCTAGACAGGCATGACTGAGGTGACTTGAGGGGAAAGCAACCTGATCAAGCCAGTGGGCCGAACAAACTGTTACATATATGCTTCCATCAATGGCGATCGAAATGGTGATCCCTTTTTCTCGGATCACAAACCATATTGGATAACATGGATGTCCAGCTCTTAAACATGAGAGAAGCTAAGGATTTATATACTGGTAGGTTTACAATCATTCAAACACTTGGCTAAGGTTTACAACTATTCATACACATATTCAAACACTAGGTGATTTGTGTCCATCAAATTCTTGCATGAAGCAAAGTCATGTGATGAGGTAATCCTTGGCTAAGTACAAGCATTTAATGTTATGAATTAATGCTAGCCTCAAGGGCTAGCATTAATCTACCTCTCGGAAATGTAGTATAAATATATCATGTATTCTTTAATTTTCAAATGAAATTGCCTAGATATGAGGCCAAATAAGGCCTCAAAATTTCTAATTGGTTAAACAAAAGTGTTGTAAATATTTGGTAGGCCAAGAAAAAGTGTTAAAGGAATATGGAAATAAAACTTAGGGTTAAATTATTCGATTTATGTGCTGAAGTATTTGAAAAATGGAAATCGCTTACAATAGTCCCTGCTATCGTGAGGCAGGGACTAATAAGGGTATCAATCACTCAAAAAAATAAAAAATATTCTAGTTGAAGGTGTGTAGAGGATATAGTTAATAATAAAACAATTTATTTTAAAGGAATTAGTAGGATATATTTTCTTTGGCCTATGCCATTGTTCCAAATGTTATATATTTAAAAACCAAACAAGTTGAGAGATATTTTTAAGACATTGCATGTCTATGCAATAATGTGACTTTGGTATATAGTTTCTATATGTTTATAACCAAAATATATGTCTTGAAACAACTGGAAAAAGTGCACAATTTTGAAATAAGGAAAAAATAATAGGAGAATCCTTCCAAACTCCAGAAATAAAAATAATGCTAATAGAAATAATTGATTCAAGGGAAAGAAAACTATAACCTTCCAAGAAAGACAATGTGTTTTATATTGAGATGTATTGTATAGAAATATAAAACCTAGATATATAACATTACTTTGGCCTTTGAAAGATATGTATAACCATTTTCTAAGAGTGAAGGTGATTTTGTGGAACATGGAATATTTTGATGTAAGAGGTCGTTTACTTTCTCTAGCACTAAAATTATATATTGTATTCATAAAGAAATAATTTTATGGAACAAATAGATAGATAAACATTAAAAATACCCAATTTGGTAATGTCATGCCTAAATCAAGTGAAAAAGTGAATGTATAAGAATCATATTCAAGGGGGAAACCTCCTATTACAAGATATCAAATGCACAAGATGATATTACAAATCAAAAGAATCTCCTTAATGTATATAAAGGAGATAAATCCTAGTGGGTTAGTTTGATTGTTTTAGTGTTATGACTTACAAGTAGGAGGTCACGAGGTCAATTCCCTGAGTTGGCTACCTCTATGGATATTATGGACCTCACTCGATGTCTTAGTCCGGTTAGGTTTCCAAAAATGCATCTGATCAGTTTACAATAATATAATTAATATTGGTCAGTTGCAATAATATAATAATATAATTAATGAATCAATACCTAGTGGCCTAACATACCCAACAATTTAGAATAAGTGTTTCCATCATTGTTTCCATCCTCCCTTAGCTTCCTGGGTGGCCAAAATGGCCTAGGGGGTGAAAATTATAAACAAGGGGATGAAAATGAGCTTGTTGATTTTTGGGACAACAAACTAATAAAAGAGATCAGAAATTTGTTCTCTCCCTTAAGGCCTTGGGAAAATCTCTGAAATTAGTTCTCAGGGTAAACTGGGGTTCAAAACAATAACCCAGTGGATGAATTGTGCAAAATTAGACCCTTTTCCTTGATTAGCGCTTTTGGGCTCTTAAAGCCACTTGTATGGAAGAAATATACATGTGCAAAGGAAGAGGTTCAAAACCCCCCTAAGGGAATTTTAGCTGAGCTTATCCAAGTAGAGTAGTATTTCAACCAAACTAATATAATCAACTTCTTGATTGTGTTATTTACAAGATAAAATCAAGATCACTTGATTGATACCAAGTAGACAAATTCTGAGGGGACCTTGATGAAGATTCCATGCATTTGATTCTTAGTAGTCTAGAAAATGAAATTGCATGAATTGAAATACCAAACCATCCACCTGGTGAGATCACGTTTTTCTTTCTCAAGCGTGTCTCTTGGTAAAAAAAAATTGAAATCTAGTTAACTTATATAATAAATGCAATTTTAGTGATTTTTAATAAACAAAATTGAACTAAATAAACAAGAAAATTGTAAATTACAACTATATAACAGTCAATTAAGATGGTTGTCCTGAAAGAATAAATTGACCAAAATGTTCAATTTTCCTATTTAGGACAACAATATAAATGCCATAAATTTTAAGCTAAAAGAGGAATGAAATGAGAAGAAGTAGACAACAATAATTAGCAATGAAAAGAGGGATTTGAGTTTTTTCCTAAGGGGCCCCTGGCCCTCCTAAACACTAACTATGGCTGAAATACTTATATCCTTCAGGAAATGTGCACAAAACCACTTTAAACAAGTTAAACATAGTTGTTATAAGTGAAAACCAACAAGCTAAACCAAAGAAAGAAATGAGAAATACCTAGCTAACCAATCCCTCCTACAAATAGCTAACATATAAAGTAGTTAATACTACCCCTCAACCCTTAACTAACATGAAAAAAAATCCAACAACTGAAAGGAGAATAAGTGCAAACAAACACTTAGACTCTTTAGAGAAAATTCAACGGAGCTTTTATGATTTATTCAACCAATCTCCCTTTGTACAAATCCTTCCTCTTCTTTATAAAGGAGAGATGAAGGATAGGGTTAGGTGACAAGACACTTATCCCTTTTGGGAAATTCATGAGTGGAAAAACCCTAAAGTTCTTTGTCCTTATCCAAAAATAAATAAAATATGTTCTTATTTGATACTTTAATTACAATATTTTAATCAAATGTAAATCATTTAAAACAAAAAAAGTTACAAAAATTCATTTGGGAAAATGATAAGATTGGGTGTGACCTCATCACTTGTCTTAGGATTTGTGCCATCCCGATGGAATCTTGATTGTTTCCATATTCTATAGTTGTAAATGAGGTGGATTCTTGGTTACCAAGGCCATTAATAATTTCTAGATTCACTAGGAGGACAACCCAAGGCCTAGGGAACAATTGAGATGATTTAGAGGGCAAGGGGGTGTTGGGTTTGGCCATTGAATGCAAGGAAATTACCAATATTCATTCAATTTTCAGAGCTGATTTTACCTCCCCCCCCCC
>JZKD02S0920001.1:569055-601846 GCA_000966675.3 Picea glauca | reverse complement strand
CAATTTCACAGTCTGAATCATTATAGAAAAAAAGTTATAGCGAAAATGGTGAGATGACCTGTAAATAACATACCTTAGAAAGCATCATCAAAAGAATTTATCCTCCCTTCAATTCGGGCCCTCTTTTCTTCACCTTCCTTCTAAAATTCAGCTTATATATCCTTGGTTACCTCAGTCACCTTTAGATATTCAATATTCTCAAGTGTTTCACACCAAAAATGCTCAAGAAGCTCTCACAAGAAGCTCTCCATCAATATTCCAAAACATATTCTCACAAGAAGCTCTCCATTGATCCACGAAAAGGATGATCTACAAGAAACCATTGCTATCTTATTTATACTTTCATCCTCTAGGTCACTTAACCAATTTTTAGGTCACTTAACCCATTTCTAGGTCACTTAACCTATTTTCCTTATTTTAGGGTTAACCACTTTCCATAAATAGAAATTTCCCCAATATTTTATCATTTAAATATTCCTTCTTGATTTTCTCATCTTACTCTATCATTTCTTGATTTTTTCACTTCTCTTTATTATTTAAATAATCCACCTTGACTTTGTCACCTTACTTTATCATTTAAATAATGATTTCTTCTTTTAGTTCACTTAACCCATTTCTAGGTCACTTTACCTATTTTTCTTATTTTTAGGGTTAACCACTTTCCATAAATAGAAAGCTCTCCAATACTTTATCATTTAAATATCCCTTCTTAATTTTGTCACCTTAGTTTATCATTTCTTTATTTTTTCACTTCTCTTTATTATTTAAACAATCCACCTTGACTTTGTCACTTTAGTTTATCATTTAAATAATGATTTCTTCTTTTAGGTCACTTTGACTTCTTTGACTTTGGGGGCTTCAAGCCTTCATGTGGGGGTCCTTCATATTCGTAAGGACATAAATATCAAACCATCAGGGGTTATGTGACATTCCACATACCACCATAAATGGCATGACAAGCACTATCCATATAGGATAGTTTCACCAACAATTTCCTTGATCTTAATCTCATTATTCCACATACAAGAATGGGTCCTCCAACCATTCTTCTAGGATAAATCCATCCGTAAAGTGTCTTCCCATGAGGGATTTCACCATAAGGGGTCCACTTTGGATTTCATCAATTTGTGCACCTTATCAACCATGATAAGAAAATAATGAGAGCAAGGGTCCTCCAACCATTCTTCTAGGATAACTCAATCCGCAAAGCATATTCTCGTGAGGGATTTCACCATAAGGGGACCACTTTGGAGTTCATCCATTTGTGCACCTTATCAATCATGATAAGACAATAATGAGTCATATATACATTTTTCCAACAATGCATCATATACCAATGAAACCAAAATGATCAATCTTCATCATGTATCAATGACAACTCATTGATCCATCTTCATCATATCATTGACAACTCATTAATCCATCTTCATATATGCATTCTCATCAAGAAAAATACATATTATATTACATAAATCATCAATCAATCAGTCCTTTTACATCAATCAATCACTTGACATCAATCAATGACATCAATCAATCAAACCATTAGCATCAATGACAACATGATCCAACAAGTGTGTCAATCACACTTGTTGTTTTTTACTATTACCTTAAGGATACAAATCAGATTTTTATTGGTTGATTTGATGAATCCATTACCTTGGGGGTAATAGGTGGAATATTCGAAAAGTTGGTTGTCATATGTGACACCAAGGTGAAGCATGACATCAAACATCAAAGTTGATATGTTATCAATTAGTATCTCATTAGGGGTGTTGAAGCGGGATAAAATTTATGCTCAATGAATTCTACCACCTATTTTTTTTGTAGCATTCCTATGGGAAACTTATTCATCCCACTTCATAAAGTAGTTGGTAGCAGTTAAGATGAATATATGACTTGCACTTGAAGGTGGAGAGATTTCCCTAATGAATTCCATACCCCATATTGTGAAAGGGACTTGTTCTTCAATATGTTTAAGAGGTAAACAACTAGCTTTTGCTTCCCAGTGAAACATTGGCAAGATTCACATTTTCAAACCATTAAATGAGCATCTTGGTTGAGTGAAGGCCAAAATTAGCTTGTATGTAAAAATTTATGTAGTGGTTTTGGCTAAAAAGTGTCCTCCACAAACCCCAAAATGACATTGTTCAAGTGCTATTTGGGCTTGATCATGAGTCAGACAATGCAACAAAACTCCATCAAGGTTTCTCTAATAAAGTATTTGATATTGCAAGACAAATTGTAATAAAAGTGATCTCTTTTATTTAGTTTTCATCTCCGGTGGGAAAACATCATTCATAAGAAAATATACAATAGGTTTGTACCATGGTTGTGAGGCTAAATCAATTTTGTTAACCATTTCTTCGTAAGAAATCAAGTCTTCTACTTGAGATAATTCAACTATGACTATGGCATGGGATTGAGTTATAAATTCATCCAACCATGTTCCCCTTATGATTTTTGTCAATTTGATATCCAATCCATATCCTTGCATGCACATGATTCACTTGGACCATTTACTATGCAACTCAGTTTGATTCAAAGTAGTGACTAAGAGAGACATAGTAACAAAGATATGAAATTTATAGCCTAGGATGTGATGTCAGAATATTGCCAAGTATTTATACAAAGAATAACTATGTTTCTCAAGTTGAGAACAATTCAATTTATGTGTCTTCAAATTTTGACTTACAAAGAAAATTGGTCGAAGGTTTTCCTCATGGTATTTTTGCAATAAGAGTGCGAAAATAGTTGCCTCTGATGAGTTAGTGTACATGACAAAGTATTTAGAGTGATCAAGACCAATCAACAAAGGATTCAAAGAAATGACTTGCTTAATAGAATCAAAATCATGACGTGTAGGGAGGTCCCATTTGAGCCAAATGTCCTTCTTCATAATATGATTTAGAGGTTTGACAAATTGAGAAAAATCAGGAATGAAGCATCTTAGGAAGTTTATCTTTCCAAAGAAATATTGCATCCATTTTTTTTTGGTAGGTAAGGGAATCCTTTTGATTGTTACCACTCTCTTAGAGTCAACTTTGACACCTTCTTGAGACATAATTTGGCCAAAGTGATTTCCCTCCATGACACTGAAAATGGTCTTCTTAGGATTTAAGGATATGCCAAAATAATGACATATAAGAAGCACTTGCATAAGGTTATCAAAATGACTATCTCATTCTTTGGAGAAAACTGTGAGTTCATTGAAGTACACAACTATAATTTTACCCAACAAGCCTTTGAAAGAAATGGCCATGGATTGTTGAAATGTACTTTTGACATTTATCAAACCAAAAGGCATCTTGTGATATGCATATGTTCCCCAACAAGTAGTGAAGGTGGTTTTGTGACTATCAGAAGGTTTGAGGGATATTTGATTGTAACTTGAGAAACCATATAAAAGAGGCATCATTTAAGCCCATAGACTTGTTGGAGGATCTCCTCCATATGCTGGATAAGGTAGTTTTTTTTTAAGGACACTTTATTCTCAGTTTTTTTCCTCATGGAAACCAAATTGGATGCCCACTATGAATAGTGAACATAGTATATGACCCATACTCCTTCCATTTTGTCTAATTCATCCTTAATTTTTTTTTTCTAAAGTAGTGTTGTTCTTCATTTTCTTTTTCTTGTAAGGCTTCGAATAAGGGATTATGGGTATGTCATGGACTATCTCTTGCATATTGAAAACCTTTAGATCCTTGTAGGACCAGGAAAATAACATTTGAACTCTATTAAGAGCTATGTGAATTGAGTGATATGAGAATAAGAACATTGTTGTTACACACCAAAATGTCACACCTATTTACGCCTAAGTGTCGCAAGTGTCGTAAAGTGTTGTATGCACCTTACTAAGTGTCGCATGCACTTTGTCAAAGTTTCATATGCACCTTACTAAGTGTCGTATGCACTTTACCAAGTGTCACAACACCTTGACACCATGAAAGAACAATTTTCACAATCCCTAGTTAGTGTGGAGGAGAAATATATCACATGAAGGTTAAAATACTATGTGCTCATGATTTATTCATTATTATTGATAAAAAAGGAAATTGATTTAGTGTAAGAATCCACCTCACATTTAGTTTCCTAATCTCAATGTGAAGTCAAGATTCTCATGGATGTTTGAGATATTTTCTCATACCAAAATCCTAAATTGGTGGATCTTGAGAGATATTTCTTCCTTAAAATACTTGAGAGATATTTTCTCCCTAAAATCCTTGAGAGATCTTTTCTCCCTAAAATTTTTGAGAGATATTTTCTCCCTAAAAATCTTGAAGATCCTAATTTAGTGGATCTAGTGAGTGATATTATCCATGGTGGTTAAGCCTCCAAATCCTATATAATGAGGGCTTTCCATGCTGAAGAGGGAAATATTTGAGGTATCAAACCTTTGATCCTGGGGAAATAATTCAACATTTTGATTTCAAGATTCATTCAAGGGGTTGGACGAGGAAATATTGGTGAAGATATTGCATTGTCAATCATGCTTTGTAAGTGTCTTATTTGACTTTCCAATTAATATCAACTTGGCCTATTCCCTTCAAGCTCATGTGTTATACATTTGCTTGTCTATTATAATTTCATTTTCATAGATAGATTTTATTTATATAATCATATAGAGTAGGAAGAAGAGTTCATTTGCTAGTATTTGCAAGGTTTCATTTTCATTTAGGATCTTGGAGATCAAGCCTACATATTGGAGCAACGAGGACAAACATCAAAACAAGGTACGCCACATTATTCTTCTCTTTTGCTTGCTTGATTTAGTTAGATATATAGGGAAATTAGAAACCATTTTTTTTACTTATGCCTTTGAACCAAAGATATGGGTGTTGGTTCAAAGGGGAGCTTAGCCTATTCACGGGGTAAGATTTCTTACAAGATAAAAATGGTGACTACATTGGGGGAAGACTTTGAATCATTTTCCTCTTGAATCCCTTGCTTGTGATTAGATATTTGTTATTTGATACTTGTTTCTGATCCATTTTCCCTTATCTCTTCCTCATTGAAGAGTTTACAGAGTCATTGATTGGTTTTTTTGAGTTTTTAGTCTTTTTGAGCCATTTTTTGAACTTTTCTAGAACTAGCCCTCCCATGTAGTTGTCACCATAACACCATTATCCTGACTGGATCTCCCACATATGTGACCATGGGGATGTCTTGACGGGTGCTCCCCTAGAGTCCTATAGAGGGTGTCATTCTCCTTACATGAGCTCTCTCTTAAGGACATGAGTGTTTTTATCGCACAGTTTGTAGTTAGGATAATGGATGGATGAAAAGAGGTCAAACTGGCGTAACTGAACCAATCCCACCATTGTCCCCTCAATGGGAAGTTTCTTTCTATTTAAGGAGGTAAGACCTAGGGGAGGCGACCCTGGTGACCTGGGGTTTTGAGAAGGCAAAAGGTTTAAGAGCTAAAGGATAATTCCCTCCGTCACAAGTCACCATTGAGCATAAAGTTTAGCTTATAGCCAATAAAGATAGAAATAACCTGAAGTACCAACCAATAAGAGTACCTGCCCGAGACAAAGAAACAATGAAACTACATGTGCAAGCTTGCTTACTGGTTAGTACTTCATATAATCAATGACTTTCTGATAATAAGCAATTGAGAAATAGTATTTATGAAGTAAATCAATGATTGTACAATAAAAATGATTACAATATTACTTCTCAAATAAATGTTAAATAAACTTGGCATTCAATGTAACAATATCACACTTTATAAATGATTCCTTAAATAGCCATTCAATTTCTTTATAAGTAAAATGAAAGATGCAGAAAAGGTGTTTTATAGCACATGAAGGTGATGACAACAATAGGGTTAATAGGATTAGTCTAGGCTAGGGTTAGTAAGAGTTAGGGTTTATTCAAAATATTTGTTTGTTTGAAGTTGTGATCAAGCCACTCAAGAAATAAGGTCTTAGACCAGTGAGCTACTAGGGAATATGGAGTCAAAGAGGATGCAAAGGCTAAAGGTCTAAGTGATAAAGATGAAACTAAAGAAAATAAGGTTAAATTTTGAGGTGTTTCTATAGCAAGGCCTCAAAAATGAAACCCTAGGGGAGAGAGGCTCACTTTGGTGTAGAAACCCTAGGCGTAAGTGCTCTCTCCTCCTTCTTTATCTTTGATGCAACTGATTAAAATGGATAGCTTGAAAAATGTTTGAATAAAACTAACACAAGAGAGTTTGCAAGTGATGTGTTGCTAAATCAAGGTTTCACTAGTCAAACCCTAGAGAAAATTGGCTCACCAAAGTGTAGAGACATAGGCCTTGGTGTGTTTTCTTCTTCTTAGCTCAACAAATAAGAAAAAATGGCTAGCTAGAAGAAGATGGATAGAGTGTTGCTATGGCAAGTCTCTATCCTGTTCAACAAATCAAATGGCTCAAAATCTTGATGGGGACATGAGACAAGGACATTAACTAGTGCTTGTCACTTAGGGTTTGATTCAACAAAATAATAACATATGCAAGTAAATGAAACTAAAACCATTAAATTAAAAAGTATTTGCAGAAATTCACTTACATAAACCAAGAAACAATATAGAAAAACCCTAGTTGTAACACCTTCCACCAAGAGAAATGCCAAAAATTCCAAGTAAAATCTTCCTTCGGCAAGTGCGCCTCAAAATTTCAGCCAATAACCCTAAGAAGGGCACAAATTTCAGAGCTTACTAATGAGTGAGTGAAATATGATCAAAATATGAAGGTAGAAACCCTCAATTTATACAATGGCAATGACCTTAATTACTTTTTAGGTCATAAAAGGGCTGACAAGGCCAAAATACCAAAATCATATTGTCTTACATTAAATGTCTTAAATTAAAACCCTAATCAAGCAATAATGAGACATCATCCCCTTTCTAGGGTGACGTTATCCCCTTTTAGGGAAAATGCAGCCTCTTGGAGAAAAATGTTAGCCCTCCTTAGGCTTCTCCAAGCCATCACATGTGTCAAAACTGTCATATCTACCTCCCAAAATGTCCATACTATTGGGTGACATCATGGGCATCTTGGGAGATGTCCTGGGCTTTCCAAGGCCAACGTTCCTGTGGAGAGGGCTCAAACCCCCTAGGTATAGGTCTACTCAACTGCCTCTGGTCGATTCTTATGCTCTTCCCTGGTACAAATGCTCTGCCCTATCTCTGCCCCTAGTTGGGGTATCAACATCCATCTAGTGGGATCTTCAGCCCCATGGAGGTTCAAACTGATCATCTCCCCATGTGTACCTGTCCAACGTGGTACCTGTTTGTCGGGCATGATCCTGCACATCAACAACTATGCCCTCCAGGGGCTCATAAGTCACATGGATCATAGAAATTTCAATCAAATCTCATCATCAATATTATTAAACATGTGCATACAACCCCTTTACCCCAGTCTAGTGCTCAAAGACATTATACAAGTCTGCAATGCAAGTTTGGGGGAGGTGACATGACGTCTTATTGGGCTAGTGTCTACTGGAAGAGGGATATTTCTGGAAAGAATTAAATCCAAGTCATGTAAGTAGGTGATGTGGATGGGGATGCCTGGGCAAAAGGTGTAGTGATAGCAGGGATGGATTACCGTTGGGTGCCTCTATGGAGGGTGAGATGCACCTATCATTGATGCAAATATTTCCAAGCCCATTCATGCATTTTATCTTTTTTTCTTCCAAGATGCTAGTTAAAGGACACTGCCCTAGCTTGGTGACCAGTGGTGGAAATGTTAGCCACAATAATTTCATGGAAATGAGAAGGTTGGCTCGTGATGAGACCCCCTTTCCCTTGACTATGCCACCAAGAGCCACTATCCTCGCGTGGTGACCAGATGCTGGTAGTGTCACACCGCTATATTCTCATGGCCCTAATAGGTTGGCTCATGATGAGACCTCCTATCCTTTAACTAGGTATTGTCTTTATTGTTTTTTTCTTTAAAGAAGCTAGTCATGGGACACTACCCTGGCTTGGTGAAGAGAGGTGGCAATTTTACCCGCAAGTACTTTCACATAAATGAGAAGGTTGTCTTGTGATGAGACCCCCTTTCTCTTGGCCATGAAACTAAGAGCCACTACCCTGGTGTGGTAACCAACTGCTAGTAGTGTCATATCGTTAGGCACCCATGGACATAATAGGTTGGCTCGTGATGAGACCCCATATCCCTAAACTAGGTCTTCATTTATTTTACGGATCCCTCTATTTCCTGATGAGAAGATTTTTTATTGCTTTCTCAGGCATCATTGGGTGAAGCATATCGAGGTTTTATTCTTAAACTTTTATTGTCAACTTCTTTTAGCCCCTATGCCTTTATCCCATTCTTCCCACAAGGTAAGGTGCAACCCCTAAATGATTAGCTAACCCTATGTCCAAACCAATGTAACGTGATGGGTGAGTGGGAAATAAGATGGAAAATGGTATGTATGATGGGAATGGATTATGGCTTTTCAAAAATCCCCCCAGTGGCACCTCAAAACCTATGGACAAAATATTTCTAGGGAATCCTATCACTCCCCCCAGACATGGTCAAGTGGACAAACATAAGATCCAAGCACCCATTAGAAACAAAGGAATAAATGCACATATTCAAAGGTTTTGAGGATCAAAGTGACACATACCATGATATCCAGACTCATTACCTCATGGAGCAAGAACAATCTCTGATGCAGGACCAAGATGAAGGTGATGGATGTTGTTGCTGTTGCTGACAAAGTGGAGGCGATGAAAGGGAGAAAATATGGGCCCTCTAGGGCCATGCTCAAGTCAATATGGCTCTCAGTACTCCATGTCTAGCACTTGTGGGTCTCGAGACATAATCTCCTAGTTATCCCTGATATTTGGGGATAACATTTGGCTCCAACTCGGGGACATGTGCTCACAGTAGAGCGCATGAGAGCCTCAACATATTTGGCATAACCTGTAACCTACTTGATCTCAATAGAAAACATCAGTAACTGTTCGGGGTGGTGATACCACCCCAACATATATGTATATATATAATATTGAAATAAAAACAATCACAAGTGTGAATTTGAAAGAAAACTATTCTAACATGCAATGTAGATGGTATAATATAATGAATGAAAAATTCCTATTTACTTACTTGTACTTACTTGCTGGCTGGATGTCAGGTGTAGTCAAACGACCAGTGAAACTGATCCAGTAGTGACCCACAATACCTACCTTTGTGCTTCATCATAAATAAAAAAAGTGACAAGTTAAGCACAAAAATGACATGGGTTAGAATACATATTTTATCATCGGAAATCACAAAGTATAACTCATGGAGGAGGGTGGGAGGGATGAAATCATGCCAAGTCAATCTCTAAGAAAATTACTCAATCCACTTTAGGAAGGGGTCATAAAAAGTCCAAGGTTTAGGACACTGACTAAAAAGGTCTGTAAACTGGCTACCTAGGATGTTCTCGCACTCTGAAAGGATTAACAAGGGTCTAGTATATGACTATAGAAATTTCAAGGGAAATTCAAAAAATTGAGATAACAGACTCAAACTTGTAGTATTAAACCAACCCTTGGACTCTAGGGTTTTCCCCAGAGGAAAATCAACATCAAAAACATACTCTTGAACTACACCTCCAGAGACACAACAAAGTAAAGTAATCAGAGGTGGCCCGCGAGTGTCATCACAAGGATCGTTCTTTAAGCAAAGAAGGTCCTTACTCCTATCGATACCTGAGCACAACGGTGGTTGATAATCATATTCATGGAAAGAATCCAACTGCTCATAGGATTACTCATCAAAACCCTCAAGGGAAAACTGAAAATCATTAGGAAAGCAAGGTACTAGGTCTTCCTTGGGTGTTTGAAAAGCATGGGTAAAAATTTCATCTCCTTGTTGCCACTGGTCAAGAGTAACATGGTGTGATAATTTTAAAGGAAAAATTTGGAAATGACTGTAAATGTCATAAATGGGATCCAAATCATAACCAACTACATCCCACCTACGTCTCCCAAAATGTATGAAATCATCAATGTTATCAACTATGTCACTATTTGTATCATAACATGCATGATTCAAGGACTTATTTCTTTCCTCCTTATCTCCCCCATCATAAAGTAAAGCATCATCAAAATATTGGGGAGGAGGGTAAATTACTATTTCTTCTTGTGCAGGAGATTTGAGGACTTGGGTGTCTTCAACATGAGTTATTGTTTCATCCTCATGAACTGCCCCTTTGTCTTTAATTGTACAACAAGGAATATTCTCTTCGTTCAAGGATTTCATTTCTCCTTCATTTTCTGAATCTTGGAACACGGTGTCATCGAAATCCTGAAAAGGAAAGCAACTTACCTCATCATCCCTTTGTTGTGCAGGAGGAAAAGGTTCATGGAGGGCTTCATCAGAGGGAGGAGCGCAGGTTTATACTTCATCATTTTGCTTAGGTTCCAACTCCTCAATTGTGTCTTCATTCTGCTGATTGATAACTTGTTCCCTTCTTTCTTGTGAATTTTTAGTAAAGATCTCAAGGGAAAGTAATCTATCCAAACTAAAGGCATTCGGGGTAGAGGGATGTCCCTTTTTGAACAAGAAGATATTTTCCTCAATTTTTATGGCCATGTTATAAGCTTCTGTAAGTTTTTTTGGACCCTTTCTATTGAGGAGGAAGCTCAAATTCCCCATAAGTGCATTGGTAAAAAGATACAAGAGTTACTTGTTTTTAGGACAATGGATTCCAGGAATGTGGTGTAGTAACATCTAAAGCCTAACCCCGAAATATTTGACAGTATCATCCTCCATTTGTCTCATGTACTAGAGTCCTTTAAGTAAAAATTGAATATATTCCAATTTCATGCCCCAGCTCATGAGAAAGTTTTCTTCTAACTAGTCCATAGATGTGATTCTTGAGGTTGGAAGATTATCATACCATATTCTATCATTTCCATGAAGAGTGGTAGAGAAGAGTTTCATTACCAAGTCTTCAGCATCATCATTGACAAGGTGGAGCTGAAAGAAAGCCAAAATATTGCTCATGTGATAGTTGGGTCTTTCTCCATCAATGCTAGTGAATCTAGGGAGCCATTTTTCATACTTCAGGGGCATTTGTCTAGGGTATCCTAGGATTTTACTCATGTCTAAAGGCTTGTAGTTTCTTGGATCCCATTGTGGCTTCATCATCAGTGGAGTCGCTAGAAAATTTTCTTGAAACTATCAAAATATAAGGGAAAACACTGTAAGTGGAGTCACTAGGTAAGCTTGTAAGATAGAGACTCTAGAGGTAAGGCTTACCAAAAAGTGTCATCTTGAGGAGAATTGGCTCAGTGTTCCCCGACAATGTTGCCAAAATTTTATCACACAGTTTGTAGTTAGGATAATGGATGGATGAAAAAAGGTCAAACTGGCATAATTGAACCAATCCCACCATTGCCACATCAATGGGAAGGTTTGCTCTATTTAGGGAGGTAAGACCTAGGGAAGATGTCCCTAGTGACCTGGGGTTTTGAGAAGGAAAAATTTTTAAGAGATAAAGGATAATTTCCCCCTCACAAGTCACCACCGAGCAGAAATCCCAACTTATAGCCAATAAAGATAGAAATAACCAGAAGTAGCAACCAATAAGAGTACATGCCCAAGACAAAGCAACAATAAAACTGCATGTGCAAGATTGCTTGCTGGTTAGTACTTCATATAATCAATTAATTTCTGATAATAAGAAATTGAGCAATAGTATTTATGAACTAAATCAATGATTGCACAATAGCAATGATTACAATATTACTTCTCAAATAAATGCTAACAAAACTTGGCATTCAATGTAAGAATATCACACTTTATAAACGATGCCTTAACTAACCATTCAATTGCTTTAGAAGTAAAATGAAAGATGGACAAAGGTGTTTAATAGCACAAGAAGGTGATGAAAACAATAGGGTTAGTAGGATTAGTCTAGGCTAGGGTTAGTAAATGTTAGGGTTTATTCAAAATACTTATTTGTTTGAATTTGTGATCAAGCCACTCAAGAAATAAGGTCTTATCCTAGTGCGCTACTAGGGCATATGGAGTCAAAGAGGATGCAAAGGCTAAAGGGCTAAGTGATAAAGATGAAACTAAAGACAAGAAGGTTAAATTTTGAGGTGTTTCTATAGCAAGGCCTAAAAAATGAAACCCTAGGGGAGAGAGGCTCACTTTGGTGTAGAAACCCTAGGCCTCAGTGCTCTCTCCTCCTTCTTTATCTTTGATGGAAATGATTAAAACAACTATCTTGAACAATGATTGAAAAAAACTAAGACAAGAGAGTTTGCAAGTGATGTGTTTCTAAAGCAAGGCTTCACTCGTCAAACCATAGGGAAAATCAGCTCACCAAGGTGTAGATACCTAGGCCTTGGTGCATTTTCTCCTTCTTAGCTCAACAAATAAGAAAAAATGGCTAGCTAGAAGAAGATGGATAGATTGTTTCTATGGCAAGGCTCTATCCTCTTCAACAAATCAAATGGCTCAAAATATTGATGGGAACATGAGACAAGGACATTAACTAGTGCTTGTCACCTAGGGCTTGATTCAGCAAAATATAATAACATATGCAAGTAAATGAAACTAAAACCATTCAATTAAGAAGTGTTTGCAGAAATTCACTTACCTAAACCAAGAAACCATGTATCAAAAGCCTATTTGTAACACCTTACACCAAGAGAAATTCCAAAAATGCCAAGTAAAATATTCCTTCGACAAGTGCCCCTCAAAATTTCAGCCAATAACCCTAAGAAGGGCGCAAATTTCAAACCTCACTAATGAGTGAGTGAAAGATGATCAAAATATGAAGGTAAAAACCCTCAATTTATACAATAGCAATACCAAAATCATATTGTTTTACATTAAATGTCTTAAATTAAAACCCTAATAAAGAAATAGTGAGACATCATCCCCTTTATAGGGTGACGTTAGCCCCTTTTAGGGATAATGCGGCCTCCTGGAGCAAAACGTTATCCCTCCTTAGGCTTCTCCAAGCTTCCACATGTGCCAAAACTGTCATATCTGCGTCCCAAAACATCCATACTATTGGGTGACATCATGGGCATCCTAGGAGACATCCTAGGCCTTCCAAGGCCAACGTTCCCATGGAGAGGGCTCAACCCTCCTAGGTACAGGTCTGTTCAACTGCGTTTGGTGGATTCTTTTGATATTCCCTGGTACAAACACTCTACCCTGTCTCTTCCCCCTGTTGGGGTCTCATCATCCATCTGGTGGGCTCTTTAGACCCATGGAGGTCCGAACTGATCATATCCCCATGTGTACCTATCTTTTGGGCATGATCCTGCACATCAACAATTACGCCCTCAAGGGGCTCATAATTCATAAGGATCATATCAATGTTAATCACATCTCATCATCAATATTATTAAACATGTGCATAAAACCCCTTTACCCCAGTCTAGTGCTCGAAGACATTATACAAGTCTGCAATGCAAGTTTGGGGGAGGTGACAGGATGTCCTATTGGGATAGTTCCATTGCAAGAGGGATGTTTCTAGAAAGGATTAAATCTAGGTCATGTAAGTGGGTGAGGTGGATGGGGATGCCTGGGAAAAAGGTGCATTGATAGAAGGGATGGCTTACCAGTGGGTGCCTCTGTGGAGGGTGAGATGCACCTATCATTGATGCAATTATTTCCAAGCCCATTCATGCCTTTTATCTTCATTCTTTTTTTTCCAAGATGTTGGTCAAATGACACTACCCTGGCTTAGTGAATAGTGGTGGAAATGTTATCCACAAGAATTTCATAGAAATGAGAAGGTTGGCTCATGATGAGACCCCCTTTCTCTTGGCCATGCAACCAAGAGCCACTACCCTGGCATGGTAACCAACTACTAGTAGTGTCATATCATTAGGCACCCATGGACCTAATAGACTAGATCATGATGATACCCCCTATCCCTCAACTAGGTCTTGATTTATTTTACGGGTCCCTTTGTTTCTTGCTGAGAATATTTTTATTTCTTTCTCGGGGATCCTTGGGCGAAGCATCTAGAGGTTTTATTCTTAGGATTTTATTGTCATCTTCTTTTACCCCCCAAGCCTTTATCCCATTCTTCCCACAAGGTAAGGTGCAACCCCTAAATAATTGGCTAACCCTATGCCCAAACTAATGTAATGATATGGGTGAGTAGGAAATAAGATGGAAAATGGTATGTATAATGGAACAGATCATGGATTTTCAGAAATCCCCCCAGTGGAAACTCAAAACCTATGGACATAAGCTTGGTAGGTCATCCTGTCATTCCCCCCAAACATGGTCAAGTGGACAAGAATAAGATTCAAGCGCCCGTTAGAAACAAAGGAATCAAATGCACATATTCAAAGGTTTTGAGGATCAGAGTGACACATACCATGATACCTGAACTCATTACCTCATGGAGCAAGAACCATCTCTGATGCAGGACCAAGTTGAAGGTGATGGATGTTGTTTCTACTACTGAAAAAGTGGAGGCATTGAAAGGGAGAAACGATGGGCCCTCCAGGTCCATGCTCAAGTCGATCTAGCTCTCAGTACTCCATGTCTAGGACCTATGGGCCTCGAGACATAATCTCCTAGCTATCCCTGAAAGTGGGGGATAACAAGCATCATTCTCTCTTTTTGAGGAAAATTCAGGGTTTTTACCTTGATCTGCTAGGTCTGTTAAAGTGGACTTTTAACTCAGAAGTCTTCCAATTGGTTTTTTACTTTGTTTGATTGAGGATTTGATACTTATCACTCATTTTTATATTTTTTGAGCTTGCAAACCTCTTCTAAGTTGCGAGATAGGTTCACCTTGATTTTTGCTAGTTTGGGCTTTGTCTCGTGATGTTTTCAATTATCTAATTGATTGGAAGAAGTTTGTAAAGGTTTGATTGGTCTTGAGTTTCTTTTCAATCTTCCTTGGAACATGTTGCTATTTTGAATGATTGAGATTATTTTTCTTACCACAACCTAGTTTGAATGCCTTTTCTTGCTGCTCATTTTGAAGTATTTTCGAGTGATTATTTCTTTCTCTTTTCATTGTTTGGGTTCTTGTTGGACGCATTCTAACATTTTGTTTTCTTGTTAAATTTTTGAGTTCTTGATTGATCGAGTTATGGCACACTTGGTTTCTCTCAGTGCTCGTCAGTTTTGAGTGCATTTCTTGTTCGATCTTTTTACTTCATATTATTTTTTATCTACATTGGATTCTTGCATTGAAAGTAAGGAAGTAGAAAGAACTTGCATTTGATTTAGGTTCATTGCATTTATAACCAAATGAACAAAAATTTATTGCATTCAAATTTTTGGGTGGTACATGTTCATAGTTTTCATTAGGTAAATTGCATTGGGTTTATGAATTTGGGAATGGAAAATGGCTCTTCTCCTTTCCATAGATAGATTTCATTGAACATAAATCTGTGCATCTCATTCTGTTGCACTCTTTTGGAGTCCAAGTCATGAATATCATCAGTTTCACTTCCACACCCTTGTGTCAACAACACCCTAAAAATCAAAGTGCTAATTAAAATCTATCTAGAAATTTTTCTTTCTAGGTATATGAAAATCTACATTAGCTTAAGTGTAGGGATTTGGAATAGGTGTTGAGAATAACTTTCCAAACCATAAAAAAACCCAGAATCTTGCGACAAGGAGAGAAAATCCATTTTTTTCATAAGAATATTTGAGACCCCCCTCTCACATAGGGGTTAAACATGAGGTCGCTTGTAGGAGAGCAACAAAGATTACCCATCCAAAGCCTAACCAAACGTAGTGGAAATATCGTATACTCGAGGTTCTTCTTGGAGTGTCATTGGTTTCATTAGGTCTCAATGATTCATGAATCTCGAATCCATTCGAGGTCCTCTGGAGTTTATCCATCCTCTTGTCTTCAGTCCTCTAGAAGAATTTTGATCTTGATATCCTGCCCATACGTTCAATCCTGACTGTCCACTATACCCACATCGAGGCTGATTGTGAGTTGGTAACCTTAGTGGCCTTTATCTTTAGGGTTTAGACGTTGGTCACACTCTCTCAATATCCTTGGAGGGAACTTGCACCAAGGTGTAAGTCTGTTAAGTAGATCGTCACATAACTAATTCACCCACTCTATCTCAACCCCTTTTTCATATTAATCCTATGACAAAAAAAAAAAAAATCAGTAACCTTAACCTTAAGCCACAAGCTAGACAATCCCTCCCATAAAGCCTTTATTTTCTAAATTACATCCTATTTGAAGGCTCACCTCACCTCAATTTCACTAGCTTTAGATGTTTCGACAAATCTACCTGCCCCGACTTTGAATGTAGAGCAGCTCACAAAGAGTTTTTCAGCCAAAGGCCTATCCCAAGAAGACAAGGTTATACTCTCCAGTATACAACATTTCCCTCATGCAAAACAACATATATATATAAATGTTTGCAGATGATGACTATAATGTTTGAAAGAAATATAAATCGATCGAATAAGAAACTTGGGTTGATGCAGGAGCACACACAGTGGGTGTGTCACACTGTTCTTCATTCACGAGCATGCTCTACAACTTCAAGAGCACTGTTCAGACGGACCCTAATATTCTGTCTATGTTGAAGTACTTTCATTGTGTTCAACATTGTTTGCGGTGTGTGTCTGTATGCATAGTATTTACATTGTGCATATGCAGGACAAACATAGTGGAGAATCAATTCAACTATCATTTCAATCAATCTACAAGTGCCTTCCAGAAATAAAAATCTCACAATATTTCTTAACTTTTCATGGTTGGATGATCCTGTATAAATGTGTGAAAAGTATACATGAAAAGTTTAAATGGGATGAAGAGTATAAATGCGATGACACAGTCCATGCAAAGAGTCATAGGCACTTTATTTTCACAATATTACTTAAATTTTCATAGTTGGATGATCCTGTATAAATGTGTGAAAAAACTCACAATATTACTTAACTTTTCATGGTGGAATGAAGATTATAAATGCGACGGCAAGTGCATGAAAAGCATCATATACACTTTCTTATTTTTTATTATTAATTTTTTTTTTATGGTGGGATGAAGAGTATCATTGTGACAACACACTGCATGCAAAGCATCATAAGCACTTTCCTTTTTTTTATTATTAAAAAAATTGTACGATAGTGAAATCAATTAAACTATCGTTTCAATCAAGTTACAAGAGCCTTCCAGAAATAAAAATCTCACAATATTGCTTAACTTTTCATAGTTGGATGATCCTGTACAAATGTGTGAAAAAACTCACAATATTACTTAACTTTTCATGGTGGAATGAAGATTATAAATGCGATGACACAGTGCATGCAAAGCATCATATACACTTTCTTCTTTATTATTATTAATTTTTTTTTTAAATAGTGAAATCAATTCAACTATCGTTTCAATCAAGCTACAAGTGCATTCGAGAAATAAAAATCTCACAATATTGCTTAATTTTTCATGGTTGGATGATCCTCTATAAATGTGTGAAAAAACTCGCAATATTACTTAACTTTTTGATGCAGGAGCATCGCCAAATCATCGAGCATCACCCAAGACAAGCGAGCCAGCATGAAAGACAATGAACAACTAGACAAGGCCAGCCAAAACTTTTTGAATTTTCATTTAAGATGATGTGCCAATATATAAATGAACCATTTATGAAAAGCGCCTTTGTATATTATAATGGACCTTGAGCCTTTAAGCTCTCCTCCTTAGGTAGATGAGGCATTTAATAGATTTAATGCAGGTAGATAGATGTTTAAGTCTAGATTAGACAGTTTCAGTTTTCAAGAGGGAAAACGGATATAGACACCCTCACTTGTACATTGTAACATAATTCAGAATCAAGCATTCAGAAGAGAAGATAAAGTAGAGAAGTTGTGAAGAATGCCCATGTACAGATGTTTTTGAATTAATAGAATGAAGTTCTGATTCAAATTCATGGCCGGTGTTGTTTTCTCTATGTTGATGTTGTGCTCATGAATGTTTGTTTTCTGGTTGTGCATTTGCTTTGTTTATGCTGTGCATATGATTTCAAGTTTTAAATGAAGTCTGAGAGAGAATAAGTTTCAATTGTTTCTCTACCTGAGCCAGGAGATTACTGCATAGAGTGCAGTTGAATTCATCCGCAAGGAGTGCATCGATGAGGGCTCGATAGTTGAACTTTTGTTCTTATTTGCCCAAAAGTTTACTTGGGTTGTTGCAGCCGTGCAAGTGAGGTGCAGGCTGAAGAAGAAGTCTCAGTTTTTATTCTAGGTAAATGAGTTAGATGAGTGATACTGCAGAAAGTGCGTAGAGTCTGAAAGCTTCAACACTTGGAAAATTGTTGAATACTGAGCGCAAGCAGGGCACACAAGCTCAAGAGGGATAGTTCCTTAGTGGTATTGTTCAAAGAGAGCCCAGGGGATTTGGGTCAAAAAGGTTTGAGAAGGAAGTACAAATACCGAAGTTGGAGAACAAGTTCTGAGAAAGAACCTGCGGTTTCTCAAGAAATCCTCAAAGAGGAAGAATCAATGGTCGTGGCTCGCAGAAAAAATCAGCGAAATCCCGTCAGCCGTCAGATCTCTGGAAAGTTGCGTAGGGGTTAAGTTCCCAGATTAGAGGAATAACCCAAGGAGTCATCGAGAAATCAAGGTCATCAGGATTTCTGTAGACAAGAGGATCGAGCATATTGAAATCACGATCCGTGATTTACCGAGAGGATCAGAACCGTTGATCGCAGCAAGGACACATGGCGTGAGATCCCAAAGAGTCAAGTTCAGAAATTTGGGGTTTTTGCTCAAAAAGGAATTGATGAAATAGAAATCGTGATTTTGTGATCCCCGATAAGCGGAGAAAGGAGCGGTGACGTGGAGGAGAGAGATCACACGTGTATCGGGGTTCGGTATCTCAGAGTTTCCGGAAGTGTAGTTTCTATGCATATCAAAACCGTGAAGTCTGAAACTCTGACGGGGAGCAGCTCGTGGTCTCGTGGAATGATAGGTCATATGCAGAAGGGGCTAACCTGAAGGATCTTGGGAGAGAGAGACAGGTTCCATCGCGAATCGGGGTTCGAAGATTCGTGGTACCAGTGAAACGCGACATCGGATAGGCCGATTTCCCAATAGGGAAATCCCTGACAGGAACGAAGAAGCATTGGCATTGAGACCCATCGGGTTTCAGGGTTTGTGTAGCATGAGGAATGTGCCCACGAGTTTCGCGATAACGCAAAACCCGATTTCCCGATAATACAAAGGGGAGATCGCGGGGAGAGAGTTCTGTGGGTATTGAAGGGGTCCCGATAAGGGATAAGAAAAGTATTTTAGCTCTTCGAGCTTGTGAAGAAGAAGGTCCTCATGGAAGTGGGTGCGTCGGGTGCCGTCTGCATTAGAGTGGTATCAGAGTGAGTCTCTATTTGTATACTTCAGACAGAGGGAAGAGAAGAAGGGAAGAATTCACCATGCCGCCCAGAAGAGAAAGACAATCACCCAACCCAGAAGACAGGGAGGTGAGAAGAAGGGGGAGGCTGGCAGAGAATCCAGAGATGGAGAGACAGATACGAGATCTTCGGGTAAGACTTGAGGAGATGGAAACAACTTAGAGACGCACAGTCGGTGCAGGGGATCTTAGTGATTCCGATAATGAGGTTGAAGCTAAACCACAAGGAGAAGTTGCAGCTGAAGATGCAGCCAACGAGCGATTAATTAAGGCTATCGCTCGGATGAGTTCAAAGACAAAAATGGACATTCCAACTTACGAAGGAAGTCTGGATGCAGAGGAGCTACTCGATTGGATCATGGCTCTTGATACCTACTTTGATTATGAGGATATCGAAGAGGATAAAAAGGTCAGGCATGCTGTCACAAAGTTGAAGGGACATGCACCATTATGGTGGGACGAGCTTCAAGAGGATAGACGTTCCAAAGGAAAACAAAAGATCGAAAGCTGGGATCGAATGATTGCAAAGATGAAGGCAAAATTCATCCCAAGGGATTATCAGATCACACTGTTCAGGCGAATGCAGAACCTGAGACAGAAGTTGATGATGGTGAAGGAAAACACCGAAATTTTTTATAAGCTCAATATTAGAGTAGGTCATCGGGAGAGCGATGATGAGAAGGTAGCCAGATACTTGAATGGTTTGAGATATGACATTCAGGATGAATTAAGCATGACAACCATCAGAACAGTTGAGGATTCTTACCAGATGGCTCTGAAAGCCGAGGAGAAGCTGAGCCATAAGCAAGGTCAGCGAGGACGAGGCAGAAGTCATCCTAGAGGCAAGGCAGTTGCCCAGGAGAAATATCAGAAGCCCAAGGAGGAATGGAAGAAACCTCAGAGTAAGATTGAAAGGGGTGGAACCTCACAGAAAGGACCACATGTTGAACAAAGGGGGCAACATACAGAGTAGGGTGGCGGTTATGCTGACGCAAACACTTTTCCTCGTACCAGAGGTAGGGGAAGAGGCCGAGGAGGAAGTATCACCTATTTCACATGTGGGAAAAATGGAAACAAGTCATTCGAGTGTCCAGAGAAAAAGAAGGACATCGAAAAATCTCACATCACTGAAGCTCAGAAGCGTGATGCTAAGACGGAAGATGTAGAAGGTGGAAGATCACTTGGAATGCATAAAGTCCTTTTGACACCTGAGAAAGAGGTGCAGGAAAGTTTAGCTCAAAGGACCAGACTGTTCATGATAGCTTGCAAAACGAAGGATAGGAAATGCAAGGTTATCATGGATAGTCGAAGCACTGATAATCTCATTTCAACCAAGATGGTGGAGAAGTTGGAGCTGAAAACAACTGATCACCCAAGGCCATACAAAGTTTCATGGTTACAGAAGGTTCATCAGGTGAGTGTCACTAAACAATGTTTAGTTGAATTTAAAATTGGGGGATATAATGATAAGGTCTTGTGTGATGTCATTCCCATGGATGTATGTCATTTGTTACTGGGTAGACCATGGAAATATGACCAAAATGTGGTTCATGATGGGAGGATGAACACCTATACTTTAGAAAAGGATGGGAGGACACATAGGTTTCTTCCGATAAAGGATAAGGAGGTAAAGCCGGAAGTAAGTAGCACAATACTTCTCATGAGCGAGAAGGAGCTTCTTACAGAGATGGAGAAGAAGGAAGATCCACAATTCTTTGTTGTTAGAAAGCCAAGGATTGTTTTGACCAGCACAAGAGTGGATGATCTACCGGAGGAAATTCAGGAACTGTTGGAAGAGTTCGTTGACATTATCCTGGATGAATTACCTCGTTCGTTGCCATCGATGAGGAGTGTGAGTCATCACATAGACCTCATACCAGGAGCCAGTTTGCCGAATAAAGATACGTATTGGTTAACACCGCAGGAGAACAAGGAGGTCAAGAATCAGGTTCGAGATTTGTTGGACAAAGGATTGGTCAGAGAGAGCCTAAGTCCATGCGCTGTTCCAACAGTGCCTGGTCCAAAGAAGGATGGAGGTTGGAGAATGTGCATCGACTCCAGAGAGATCAACAAAATTACCATCAGGTACATGTTTCCACTGCCGAGAATGGATGATCTGATGGATTGCCTAAGCGGGGCAAATTATTTTTTGAAGATTGATCTGAAGAGTGGATATCATCAGATTTGCATGAGGGAAGGTGATGAATGGAAGACAACATTGAAGAAAAACGAAGGTTTGTATGAATGGCTGGTCATGCCGTTTGGCTTGACAAACGCACCAAGCACATTCATGAGATTGATGAATGAAGTCTTGAGGGAATTCATCGGAAAATTTGTAGTCATATATCTGTATGATATATTGATCTTCAGTAAGACCAAGGCTGAACATTTGAACCATTTAGCCATTGTGATGAGAAAGCTACAGCAGGAGAAGCTATTGATTAATATGAAGAAATCCTCGTTTATGAAGACAAAGCTCATTTACTTGGGGTTTGTCATTTCGGTGAATGAATTAAAAATGGATCCAAGTAAGGTGGAAGTGATTAAAAATTGGCCATCACCCAGAAATGTTTTTTAGGTAAGGAGTTGCCATGGTTTGGCTAGTTTCTATCGAAAGTTCATCATAAATTTTAGTGGAATTAGCGCAGCAATGATGGACATCGTGAAGAAGCAACACAAGTATTTTCATTGGACAGCAGAGGCTGAGAAGAGCTTCAATTTGTTGAATCAAAAGATAATGAAACGGCCAGTGTTGGTTTTATTGGACTTCAAGAAGACATTTCAGGTGAAGTGTGATGCAAGCGGATATGCCATAGGAGCGGTCTTAAGTTAGGAGGACAGACCAGTTGCATATTTCAGCAAGAAGCTGGATGAAGCAAAACTGAAATACTCCACATATGATAAGGATTTTTATGCTATCATACAGGCATTGAAGAAGTGGAGGCATTACTTGATCCCAAAATAATTTGTATTGTACAGTGATAATCATGCATTGCAGTTTGTGAGTCAACAAGATAAGTTGAATCAGAAGCATGAAAAATGGGTAGAGTATATGCAGAATTTCACGTTTGTGATTAAACAAATTTCAGGTACTGCTAACAAAGTGGCTGATGCTTTGAGCAGGAAATGTTTTTTGCTGCAGGAGTTCCGAGTCAAAACATTGGGTTTTGAAAATCTCAGGGATATGTACGTAGAAGATGCAGACTTCGGAGAAGCGTATGAAGCAGCTGAGAATCCAGTTCTCAGGGATCAGAGCCCATGGATAGACTACATGATCCAGGAGGGATTGTTGTTTAGAGGCAATCAACTGTGTATTCCAAATTTCTCCATGAAGGAGAATTTGTTAAAGGAAAAACACAACGGAGGCTTTGCAGGGCATTTTGGCCACGAAAAAACATTCGCAAAATTGAGCGAATCATATTTTTGGCCAGGCATGCGAGCAGATGTCAAAAGGTTTGTTGACAACTATCGAATTTGTCAGCATTCGAAAGGGAGGAAACAAAATGCAGGTCTTTATCAACCATTGCCCATACCAGAGAGGCCATGGGAGGTGATAAGCATGGATTTTGTATTGGTTTTGCCGAGGACGCAGAGAGGGGTTGATTCCATCTTTGTGGTGGTAGACAGGTTTTCAAAGATGGCACATTTTATTCTGTGTCAGAAGACTAGCGATGCGACCCACATTGCAAACTTGTTTTTCAAAGAGATCGTTAGACTTCATGGATTGCCGAGAAGCATAGTCTCGGACAGGGATACAAAATTCATTGGACATTTCTGGAGGATGCTATGGAAGAAGCTAGGGACTAACTTGGCGTTTAGTTCAGCTTACCATCCATAGATATAAGGACAGATAGAAGTGGTCAACAGAAGTCTTGGAGACTTGCTGAGGAGCTTGGTGACAGAGCACCATAGCAGCTAGGACAACATATTTCCATAGGCAGAGTTCGGATACAACGATTCAGTGAATCGGAGTACAGGCAAAAGCCCATTTCAGATTGTGTATGGGACACAACCGAGGGGAGTTTCTGAACTCAAGGAGTTAGAACAGACTGTGACTAGAGGCACGAGCGTAGAAGAATTCACTGAAGCAATGGAAGAACTTCACAACGGGGTGAAGTAGCGATTGATAAACTCGAATCAGAAGTACAAAAATAGAGCAGATCAGCATCGAAGACAACTTCAGTTCGAATTTGGGGATCTAGTTCTGGCACATCTGAGGAAGGAAAGGTTCCCAAGGGGAACATACAACATGCTGAAGATGAAGAAAATTGGGCCATGCAGGGTCTTGAAGAAATTCGGAGAAAATGCTTATGATATTGAGCTGCTAGAAGGCATCAGAATATCTCCGATATTCAACATAGATTTATACCCATACAGGGATGGTGAAGCAGAAATTGGAACTGAGAAACCAATGATTGAGTGGACAAAGAAATTTTTGATTGCAGAAAGGCCATAGATGGAGCAGATACTTGACAAGAGAGTCAGCAAAAGAACTAGACAGAAGCAATACTTCGAGTATCTGGTGAAATGGAGGAATCATCCAGTGGAAGATGCCAGCTGGGAGACAGAAGAAGTTATCCAAAAGCATGGACAAACTGTGCAGGAGCTCATGGAAAGGATCCCATGAAAGTTTTCAAGCCGAGGAGTATGATGTAGGAGCATCGCCAACTCATCAAGGAGCATCGCCCAAGACAAGCGAGCCTGCATGAAAGACAACGAACAGCTGGACAAGGCCAACCGAAACTTTTTGAATTTTCATTTAAAATGATGCGCCAATATATAAATGAACCATTTATGAAAAGCACCTTTGTATATTATAATGGACCTTGAGCCTTTAAGCTCTCGTCCTTAGGTAGATGAGGCATTTAATAGATTTAATGCAGGTAGATAGATGTTTAGTCTAGATTAGACAGCTTCAGTTTTCGAGAGGGAAAACGGATATAGACACCCTCACTTGTACATTGTATCATAATTCATAATCAAGCATTCAGAAGAGAAGAGCAAGCAGAGAAGTTGTGAAGAACGCCCATGTACAGATGTTTTTGAATTAATAGAATGAATTTCTGATTCAAATTCATGGCCGGTGTTGTTTTCTCTATGTTGATGTTATGCTCATGAATGTTTGTTTTCTGGTTGTGCATTTGCTTTGTTTATGCTGTGCATATGATTTCAAGTTTTAAATGAAGTCTGAGAGAGAATAAGTTTCAATTGTTTCTCTACCTGAGCCAAGAGATTCCTGCATAGAGTGCAGTTGAATTCATCCGCAAGGAGTGTGTCGATGAGGGCTCGATAGTTGAACTTTTGTTCTTATTTGCCCAAGAGTTGACTTGGGTTGTTGTAGCCATGCAAGTGAGGTGCAGGCTGAAGAAGAAGTCTCAGTTGTTAGTCTGGGTAAAGGAGTTAGATGACTGCTACTGTAGGAAGTGCGTAGAGTCTGAAAGCTTCAACACTTGGAAAACTGTTGAATGCTGAGCGCAAGCAGGGCATGCAAGCTCAAGAGGGATAGTTCCTTAGTGGTATTGTTGAAAGAGAGCCCAGGGGATTTGGGTCGAAGAAGGTTTGAGAAGGAAGTACAAATACCAGAGTTGGAGAACAAGTTCTGAGAAAGAACGTGCAGTTTCTCAAGAAATCCTCAAAGAGGAAGAATCAACGGTTGGGGCTCGCTGAAGAAATCAACGAAATCCCGTCAGTCATCAGATCTCTAGAAAGTTGCGTAGGGGTTAAGTCCCCAGATTAGAGGAAGAACCCAAGGAGTCATCGGGACATCAAGGTCATCGGGATTTCCATAGACAAGAGGATAGAGCATATTGAAATCGCGATCCGGGATTTCCCGATAGGATCGGAACCGTTGATCACAGCGAGGACACGTGGCGTGAGATCCCGAAGAGTCGGGTTCGGAAATTTGGGGTTCTTGCTCACAAAGGAATTGCTGAAATAGAAATCGCATTTTTACGATCCCCGATAAGCGGAGAAAGGAGCGGTGACGTGGAGGAGAGAGACCGCGTGTGTATCGGGGTTCGACATCTCGGAGTTTCCAGAAGCGTAGGTTCTATGCATATCAAAACCGCGAAGTCCGAAACTTCGACGAGGAGCAGGTCATGGTCTCGTGGAACGACAGGTCATATGCGAAAGGGGCTAACCTGAAGGAGCTTGGGAGAGAGAGACAGGTGCGTTCACCAATCGGGGTTCAGAGATTCGTGGTGCCAGTGAAACGCGACATCGCATATGCCGATTTCTCGATAGGGAAATCCCTGACAAGAATGAAGAAGCATCGGCATTGAGACCCATCGGGTTTCGGGGTTTATGTAGTATGAGGAACATGCCCACGAGTTTCGTGATAATGCGAAACCCGATTTCCTGATAAGAGAAAGGGGATATCACAGGGAGAGAGTTATGTGGGTATTGAAGGGGTCCCGATAAGGGATAAGAAGAGTATTTTAGCTCTTCAGGCCTGTGAAGAAGAAGGTCCTGGTGGAAGCGGGCACACCGGGTTCTGTCTGCGTCAGAGTGGTATCAGAGTGAGTCTCTGTTTGTATACTTCAGGCAGAGAGAAGAGAGGAAGGGAAGAATTCACCATGCCTCCCAGAAGAGAAAGACAATCACATGACCCAAAATACAGGGAGGTGAGAAGAAGGGGTAGGCCGGCAGGGAATCCAGAGATGGAGAGACAGATATGAGATCTTCGGGCAAGACTCGAGGAGATGGAAATAGCTTAGAGACGCACAGTCAGTGCAGGGGATCTTAGTGATTCCGACAATGAGGTTGAAGCTGAACCACAAGGAGAAGTTGCAGCTGAAGATGCAGCCAACGAGCGGTTAATTAAGGCTATCACTCAGATGAGTTCAAATACAAAAATGGACATTCCAACTTACAAAGGAAGTCTGGATGTAGAGGAGCTATTGGATTGGATCAGGGCTCTTGATACCTACTTCGATTATGAGGATATCGAAGAGGATAAAAAGGTTAGGCATGCTATCACGGAGTTGAAGGGACATGCAGCATTATGGTGGGATGAGCTTCAAGTGGATAGACGTTCCAAAGGAAAACAAAATATCAAAAGCTGGGATCGAATGATTGCAAAGATGAAGGCAAAATTCATCCCAAGGGATTATCAGATCACACTGTTCAGGCGAATGCAGAACCTGAGACAAAAGTTGATGACGGTGAAGGAATACACCGAAGAATTTTATAAGCTAAATATTAGAGTAGGTCATTGGGAGAGTGATGATGAGAAGGTAGCCATATACCTGAATGGTCTAAGATACAACATTCAGGATGAATTAAGCATGAAAACCATTAGAACGGTTGAGGATGCTTACCAGATGGCTCTAAAAGCCGAGGAGAAGCTGAGTTGTAAGCAAGGTCAGTAAGGAAGAGGCAAAAGTCAGCCCAGAGGCAAGGCAGTTGCCTAGGAGAAATATAAGAATCCCAAGGAGGAATGGAAGAAACCTCAGGGTAAGATTGAAAGGGGTGGAACCTCACAGTGAGGACCACATGTTGAACAGAGGGGGCAGCATACAGAGCAGGGTGGCAGTTATGCTGACGCAAACACTTTTCCTCGTACCAGAGGTAGGGGAAGAGGCCGAGAAGGAAGTATCACATGTTTCACATGTGGGAAAAATGGAGACAAGTCATTCGAGTGTCCAGAGAAAAAGAAGGACATTGGAGAAGCTCACATCACTGAAGCTCAGAAGCGTGATACTGAGACAGAAGATGCAGAAGGTGGAAGATCGCTTGGAATGCATAAAGTCCTTTTGACACCTGAGAAAGAGGTGCAGGAAAGTCCAACTCAAAGGATCAGACTGTTTAGGACAGCTTGCAAAACCAAGGATAGGAAATGCAAGGTTACAATGGATAGTGGAATCACCGATAATCTTGTTTCAACCGAGATGGTGGAGAAGTTGGAGCTGAAAACAACTGATCACCCAAGGCCATACAAAGTTTCATGGTTACATAAGGGTCATTAGGTGAGTGTCACTAAACAATGTTTAGTTGAATTTAAAATTGGGGGATATAATGATAAGGTCTCTTGTGATGTCATTCCCATGGATGTATGTCATTTGTTACATAATATGAAGTTGTTGATTAATATGAAGAAATCCTCATTTATGAAGATAGAGATCATTTACTTGGGGCTTGTCATTTCGACGAATGAATTAAAAATGGATCCAAGTAAGGTGGAAGTGATTAAAAATTGGCCTTCACCCAGAAATGTTTTTGAGGTAAGGAGTTTCCATGGTTTGGCTAGTTTCTACGAAAGTTCATCATAAATTTCAGTGGAATTAGTGCAACAATGATGGACACCGTGAAGAAGCGACACAAGTCTTTTCATTGGACAACAAAGGCTGAGAAGAGCTTCAATCTGTTGAAGACGAAGATAACGGAATGACCAGTGTTGGTGTTACCAGACTTCAAGAAGACATTTCAGGTGAAGTGTGATGCAAGCGGATATGCCATAGAAGTGGTCTTAAGTTAGGAGGACAGACCAGTTGCATATTTTAGCAAAAAGTTGGATGAAGCAAAGCTAAAATACTACACGTATGATAAGGAGTTTTATGCCATCATATAGGCATTGAAGAAGTGGAGGCATTACTTGATCCCAAAAGAATTTCTATTGTACAGTGATAATCATGCATTGCAGTTTGTGAGTCAACAAGATAAGTTGAATCAGAAGCATGCAAAATGGGTAGAGTATATGCATAATTTCACGTTTGTGATTAAACACATTTCAGGTACTACTAACAAAGTGGCTGATGCTTTGAGCAGGAAATGTTTGTTGCTGCAGGAGTTCCGAGTCAAAACATTGGGTTTTAAAAATCTCATGGATATGTACGCAGGAGATGCAGACTTCGGAGAAGTGTATGAAGTAGCTGAGAATCCAGTTCTCAGGGATCGGAGCCCATGGATAGACTACATGATCTAGGAGGGATTTTTGTTTAGAGGCAATCAATTGTGTATTCCAAATTGCTCCATGAGGGAGAATTTTTTAAAGGAAAAACACAGCGGAGGCTTGGCAGGGCATTTTGGCCACGACAAAATATTCGAAAAATTGAGCGAATCATATTTTTGGCCAGGCATGCGAGCAGATGTCAAAAGGTTTGTTGACAGTTGTCGAATTTGTCAGCATTTGAAGGGGAGGAAACAAAATGCAGGTATTTATCAACCATTGCCCATACTAGAGAGGCCATGGGAGGCGATAAGCATGGATTTTGTATTGGGTTTGTTGAGGACACAGAGAGGGGTTGATTCCATATTTGTGGTGGTAGACAGGTTTTCAAATATGGCACATTTTATTCCGTGTCAGAAGAACAGCGATGCGACCCACATGGAAAACTTGTTTTTCAAAGAGATCGTTAGACTTCATGGATTTCCGAGAAGCATAGTCTCGGACAGGGATACAAAATTCATTGGACATTTATGGAGGATGCTATGGAAGAAGCTAGGGACTAACTTGGCATTTAGTTCATCTTACCATCCGCAGACAGACGGAAAGACAGAAGTGGTCAACAGAAGTCTTGGAGACTTGCTGAGGATCTTGGTGACAGAGCACCATAGCAGCTGTGACAACATATTGCCACAGGCAGAGTTCACATACAACGATTCTGTGAATTGGAGTACAGGAAAAAGCCCATTTCATATTGTGTATGGGACACAACCGAGGGGATTTTCTGAACTCAGGGAGTCAGAGAAGACTGCGACTAGGAGCGCGTGCGCAGAAGAATTCATTGAAGCAATGGAAGAACTTCACAGCGGGGTGAAGCAACGATTGATAAACTCGAATCGGGAGTACAAACGCAGAGCAGATCAACATCGAAGACAACTTCAGTTCGAATTTAGGGATCTAGTTTTGGCACATCTGAGGAAGGAAAGTTCCCAAGGGGAACATACAACAAGTTGAAGATGAAGAAAATTGGGCCATGCAGGGTCTTAAAGAAATTCAGAGAAAATGCTTATGAGATTGAGTTGCCAGAAGGCATCAGAATATCTCTGATATTCAACGTGGTAGATTTATACCCATACAAGGATGGTGAAGCAGAAACTGGAACTGAGAAACCAATGATTGAGTGGACAAAGCAATTGTTGATTGTAGAAAGGCCATAGATGGAGCGGATACTTGACAAGAGAGTCAGCAAAAGAACCAGACAGAAGCAATACTTCGAGTATCTGGTGAAATGGAAGAATCATCCAGTGGAAGATGCCAGCTGGGAGATAGAAGCAGTTATCCAGAAGAATGGACAAACCATGCAGGAGCTCATGGACAGGAGCCCATGAAAGTTTTCAAGCCGAGGAGTATGATGCAGGAGCATCGCCAACTCATCAAGGAGCATTGCCCAAGACAAGGGAGCCATCATGAAAGACAACGAACAACTGGACAAGGCCAACCAAAACTTTTTGAATTTTCATTTAAGATGATGCGCCAATATATAATTGAACCATTTATGAAAAGTGCCTTTGTATATTATAATGGACCTTGAGCCTTTAAGCTCTCATCCTTAGGTAGATGAGGCATTTAATAGATTTAATGCATGTAGATAGATGTTTAAGTCTAGATTAGACAGTTTCATTTTTCGAGAGGGAAAACAGATATAGACACCCTCACTTGTACATTGTAACATAATTCAGAATCAAGCATTCAAAAGAGATGAGAAAGCAGAGAAGTTGTGAAGAACACCCATGTACAGATGTTTTTGAATTAATAGAATGAAGTTATGATTCAAATTCATGGTCGGTGTTGTTTTCTCTGTGTTGATGTTGTGCTCATGAATGTTTGTTTTCTGGTTGTGCATTTGCTTTGTTTATGCTGTGCATATGATTTCAAGTTTTAAATGAAGTCTGAGAGAGAATAAGTTTCAATTGTTTCTCTACCTGAGCCAGGAGATTTCTGCATAGAGTGCAGTTGAATTCATCCTCAAGGAGTGTGTCGATGAGGGCTCGATAGTTATACTTTTGTTCTTATTTGCCCAGTAGTTGACTTGGGTTGTTGCAGCCATGCAAGTGAGGTGCAGGCTGAAGAAGAAGTCTCAGTTGTTAGTTTGGGTAAAGGAGTTAGATGACTGCTGCTGCAGGAAGTGCATAGAGTATGAAAGCTTCAACACTTGGAAAACTGTTGAATGTTGAGCGCAAGCAGGGCACGCAAGCTCAAGAGGGATAGTTCCTTAGTGGTATTGTTGAAAGAGATCCCAGGGGATTTGGGTCGAAGAAGGCTTGAGAAGGAAGTACAAATACCGGAGTTGGAGAACAAGTTCTGAGAAAGAACTTGCGATTTCTCAAGAAATCCTCAAAGAGGAAGAATCAATGGTCGGGGCTCACAGAAGAAAAAAGCGAAATCTTGTCAGCCGTCAGATCTCTGGAAAGTTGCATAGGGGTTAAGTCCCCAGATTAGAGGAAGAACCCGAGGAGTCATCGGGACATCAAGGTCATTGGGATTTCCGTAGACAAGAGGATCGAGCATATTGAAATTGCGATCCTCAATTTCCCGAGAGGATCGGAACCGTTGATCGCAGCAAGGACACAAGGCATGAGATCCCGAAGATTCAGGTTCAAAAATTTGGGGTTCTTGCTCACAAAGGAATTTTTGAAATAGAAATCACGATTTTGCGTTCCCCGATAAGCGGAGAAAGGAGCGGTGACGTGGAGGAGAGAGACCACACGTGTATTGGGGTTCAGCATCTCGGAGTTTCCATAAGCGTAGGTTCTACGGATATCAAAACTGCGAAGTCTGAAACTCTGACGAGGAGTAGGTCGTGGTCTCATGGAATGACAGGTCATATGCAAAAGGGGCTAACCTGAAGGATCTTGGGAGAGAGAGACAGGTGCCATCACGAATCGGGATTCGGAGATTCATGGTGCCAGTGAAACGCGACATCGCATATGCCGATTTCCCAATAGGGAAATCCCTCACAGGAACGAAGAAGCATCGGCATTGAGACCCATCGGGTTTTGGGGTTTGTGTAGCACAAGGAACGTGCCCACAAGTTTCGCGATAATGCGAAACCCGATTTCTCGATAAGACAAAGGGGAGATCGCAGGGAGAGAGTTTTGTGGGTATTGAAGGGGTCCCGATAAGGGATAAGAAGAGTATTTTATCTCTTCGGGCCCATGAAGAAGAAGGTCCTGGTGGAAGCGGGCATGTCAGGTGCCATCTGTGTCACTTTTCATGGTGGGATGAAGAGTATGAATGCGACCACAAAGTGCATGCAAAACATCATAGGCACTTTCATTTTTTTTATTATTAAAAAAATTGTAAGATACTGAAAGAGTGTTTTGTTCTTAGTGAATCTATGGCAATGACAACTTTGAAATGTAAATTCAATAACTGTATATCATTTCGATTCATCTTAATTGTATAGGGATATTTTTTATCATGATTTATGATTTTGGTGGTATATGGATACAAATTTTATTATATTATTATATTTGGAGTGCTTTTAAACTATTTAGCATTGTTTTTTAAATTTGAATAGTTAACGTTTTGGTTGGATATGGATACAAATTATATTATATTATTATATTTAGAGTTAGTTTGAACTATTTAGCATTGTTTTTAAAATTTGAATAGTTAAAGTAGTATTAAGTTCAGAAGTCAAGAAATACAATCATAAATATTAAGTTTATGAATTAGAAAATATGAAATTTATGAATGAACAAAGGGATTTTTTTTATATTTGTTCAATTTGGTTTGAGTAATGTGGATGGTTTTGGATTATAAACCCCATGCATAGGCCCTATAAATGTAATGGAGATTGTAGAGCTTGGCCAATTTATAAGAAATAGTGCAGATTTATTATGGTGGTTAATTTCACTAGAAATTTATTATTGTGATGTATTTCTATTTGTTTTCAATTGAATTGTAGACTATAGAATTTGTGATTTTGGAGAAATACAACACTGCATGTCAAACATTGTAGGGGACAATGATATTGGAGAAATTATATTTTTGAGGGATTGATGCAATTCCAATCATGATAAGAAGTAGAAGTGTGGATGACTCAAATGAGGGTGTGATGTTGGATAGATTTATTTGAATGAGTGAATGAAGCATGCCTCTAGTGGTAGGAAATACAACTCTAATCTTGAATAAAACTAGGTAGAGTTTGTGGAGAATGGGGGATTGGAGAAAATAAATTGCAAGACCAAATGGAAATGGAGACATTGGAATTTTCTAGGCATGCACCTCTGAAACACTAGTGGAGTGGATAAAAGGTATGCTGGAATATTTTCACTGCTATGAGAATAAATATCCCCATAGAATGAAAATTGCTTGGAAAAAATTGAAGAGCTATGCATATGACAATGGCTAAAGAGGAACAAAAAATGGAGACACAAAGATGATATTTAGAATTGGGAGAAGATCATCACCGAGGACCATTAATATATTTTTAATAGTGTAATGTATTAATAGTTCTCTCTCTCTCTCTCTCTCTCTCTCTCTCTCTCTCTCTCTCTCT
>JZKD02S0920001.1:549234-569034 GCA_000966675.3 Picea glauca | reverse complement strand
TATATATATATATATATATTTAATGCCTAAATCATTTTTATTTCCCCACTTCTATTATATTATATAGATTTATTTTTTCAAATTTATTAATAATAAATTAAAACTAGTTATACATCTATTTTATATAAGGTTGTAAATTATGTACTTTCTCTATAAAGTTGTAAAACATGTATTGGCTTTAATGGGGAGATGTGATTGATGAATCCAAAAATCATCTTTTAAAGTTTTATTTATTTAAAGTTTCAAGTTTTTAATGATATATTAAATTATTTATATTGATAATGAAATAGTGTATAAAATTACTCTGGCAAACATTTCCCAATGTCGCCATGTGACGAACTTTTTCGAACGTTGCAATGTGACAAAAAATTATTTACACCACATTATAATGACCATTTTCCCAACATCGAAAAAGTAAAAGATGATTCTACACTGTGTCAAGTGTTTCCAAACATTGCATTATGATGAACATTTCCCGACGTCGCATTGTGGCGAACATTTCCCAACGTTGCAATGTGACGACCATTTCCCAATGTCGCATTGTGACGAACGTTTCCCATCGTCACAATGTGACGAACATTTCCCTTTTGTTATTAATGTCCTTAGAAAAAATATAAATCATTGTCTAAAAAGTAAAACAGGATTCCATACATCTCATTGTGACTAACAATTCCATTGCATTATGATAAACATTTCCCTACATTTCATTGTGATGAACATTTCCCAATGTCACAATTTGATGACCATTTACCACTGTCGCATTGTGACGAATGTTTCCCATCGTCACAATGTGATGAACATTTCTGTTTTGTTATCAATGTCCTTGGGAAAAATATAAATCATTATCTAAAAAGTAAAACATGATTCCATACATCTTATTGTGACTAACATTTCCAAATGTCGCACTCTGACGAACATTTCCAAATGTCGCACTCTGACGAACATTTCCCAATGTTGCGATGTGACAAAAACTTCTTGACGCCACATTCTAACGACCATTTTCCCAATGTCGCAAAAGTAAAAGATGATTCTGCACTGTGTCAAGTGTTTCCAAACATTGCATTATGATGAACATTTCTCTACGTTGCACTATGACGAACATTTCCCAATGTCGAATTGTGCCAACCATTTCCCATCGTCACAATGTGATGAACATTTCCCTTTTGTTATCAATTTCCTTTGGAAAAATATAAATCATTGTCTAAAAAGTAAAACATGATTCCATACATCTCATTGTGACTAACATTTCCATTGCATTGTGACTAACATTGCATTATGATGAACATTTCCCTACGTCGCATTGTGACGAACATTTCCCAAAGTTGCAATGTGATGACCATTTCCCAAAGTCGCATTGTGATGAACATTTCCCATCATCAAAATGTGATGACCATTTCCCTTTTGTTATTAATGTCCTTAGAAAAAATATAAATCATTGTCTAAAAAGTAAAACATGATTACATACATCTCATTGTGACTAACATTTCCATTGCATTATGATGAACATTTCCCTACGTCGCATTCTGATGAACATTTCCCAACGTCACAATGTGATGACCATTTCCTGATGTCACGAGCATTGTCCAATGTCACATTGTGATGAACAACTCTCAATATAATTTTCCATTGTCATAAACATTTACGGTTGTCACAATGCAACGAACTACACACACACACACACACATATCGTAGATCACGCATAGTCATTGTCATGGTCATCATCGATTGGAGTTAACTATCGTGATGGTGAAGCATAGGCTATCACTCTAAACCATCATCATTATCACGGTGATGGTGATGGTGATGGTCAATGTCTTCTATTTATGCAATAATGTATTATTAATTTATTTGTACTTTCTTACTTCAATATATTAATGTACTATTATAAATTAAATAGTTTTTTTAATGTTTTAATGCTTTATTAATGTATTAATTAACAATACTTTATTAATCCCCGGATGGGGTGCCACATAGAGAATGAAGGACACACGGAAAAGAGTTTGGCGGTGCCATAAACATTGGCCACTGGCTCCCATCTCCTCATAATTAAATATGGGAGTGAACCCAAGCAGCCGAAACCAGACGACGAGGCCTCTCACATGAGTGAAGAGGAAGGAAAACCAATGCATTAAGAACATAGCCTTAATGGCCAAAGCTGTCACCTTCATCCTTATCATCTTCCCTAGAGGATATGCGATGCATTTGGAAATTGAAGGGCCGAAGGCTAAACCTTCGGAGTGTTGGAACAAAGAAACTCTTCCAGTCATCATTTCGGCCATAGATTTTCTTCTCTACATGCTGAGAGCAAGAGGATGGCCCCGTAAAGGCATGGCGTGGTATGCATTCGACTCCCATAGGAAGTGACAGAAGAAATTTGAAAAATCATTGGCTATGGCTTGCACTCAGAGAACCAGGAAGTCTGGGAGAATTGGAACGCCTCCCATGGTGTATGTGGAGGATATTGTTTCAAATGAACCCATCCAGGATTACCTAGAACATCTCCTCTTCACTGTCACAGACAATTGGGATCCCCCCACCTATTTCGGGAATGACGCCAAGCCCCCTGCTCCAAGAATGAAACACGGTCCCAGGCAAGAAGATCCAATAGAGGAATTCACAACCTTCCATGTTGAGGAAGAATTCCCAGACAACATAGAAGAAAAGGCCAATACAACAAGAGATGAACCTCCAGATGAAGCAACACAACAAAACAAACAACAAGGACACCAAGGTGGCAGCGCAAATGAAGGCAAGGATGAGGTCGACGCACATAAGATAATTCCCCTCCCCTCCGCTCTGCGAGAATTGAAGAACCAACCACCACTCCTCCACCCGGGGCACCTAGAACTAATATTCGAAACGCGTAGCATGGTGGACGACCAGATCTTTAGGGCCATCCCAATTAGCCAACGCCTTGATATGATGTACGATTCTTACTCCAGTACATCCCCAAGATGAAAATTCCCTACATGCACACAGGCCTACAGGATTCCAGTCAAATGGGGAAAGAATGGCGAAGATGAGGAGAACACCGGATAAAAGGTTTTATGTATGCTCATAGTTAGAAATTTTCTTTTGTTTCAAACCAGAGCTTTAGCTGAGTCAGACTATAACAATGTTTTCAGTAGTGACTTAAAGAACAGACTTAATCTAATGGCGTCCATGCGTCCTGGTTTCTTTCGAGCATGACGACAGCCTGGTATTTTTTGTTTGAAAACAAGTGGCATGGAATGGACAACTGTTTCTGTTTCCTATCTAGGCGAGATAGTTGGCACTCCAATAAGACTTTGTAAACCTACAACTTCAATATAACACGACCCTCCCCTTTTTTAGTTAAAAAAAAAAATACTTTATTAATGTATTATTTCATAATGTATAAATATTTTATTAATACATTAATTTATTAATTAAGAATATATAAATATATTAACTATAATATATTTAAACACAATAATAATGACTTAATATATTTATAATTTATTACTTAATGTATTTGTTAGTGCTTTATTGATGATGATGATAATGATGATGATTAACATCCACTAAGACCTAATTGGTCAATTAGACCTTAAGAGGGTAAGTGATTACTTATGATTCTTTAGAATTTTGTTTCTATGCTAGAAAAGCATGAAGAGAAGCTTTCTAAGATCACCATACTTTTGTTGATTTAAGAGGTTAGGAAGGTTGGTAGTGTGATCAATATTTTGAAAATGAGATCTAATATGGGTATAGGTTGGACAATCTAAGAGAAAGTGCTTTTCATATTCAACCTTCTTAGTGTCACAAAGGTGACACACTCTTTCATCCCATGATGTTTTATGAATTGACCAACGCCCAGTTTCACTATGGAGCTCTTGAGAATTTGTTCTTATCTTAACAATGCTTATTGTTTTCTTTACACTTGGAAAAACAAATAGATAATTTTGATCTTCTAGATTAGGGTTTGTTATAACCCTAAATTGCACCACACATGCTTACCTAGCATCAGGCCAACTCATATCCCTTCATTGCCAAAAAATTTGCTGAGAAACCCCTTTGAAAATCCTTGTGAATTAAGTCACACGCGCCCTAACCCGCTACTGCACGTGTTGGAACGCTGGCAGGCCTACTACTGCACGTGTTGGAACGCTAGCAGGCCTAAAACTGCACGCGTTGGAACGCTGGAAGGCCTACTACATCCCGCGTTTACCTAACAAAGCGAAAAAATAGGAAAGTTGTCGACGGGACAAAAATATATGGGTTAGTTAACTGAAACTCCCGGCCATGCATTGCCGAGATTTCATCCAAAACCCTAGCTCCTTCTAGCCTATAAAAGAAGGGGTAGGGGTAATATTTGGAGGAGGAAAAAAGATAGAAAAGAAACTCTGCCCATTTGCCGAATCCATTTGTCCCAACCCTTTAGCCTTTCCTCAAGTCTAAGGAGAATTAATGCAAAGCAGTTGGAGGACAAAGAAGAGGAGGAGCCCAGAATCAGGATCAACGAGCGATGGCCGGTCTCAACTTTGATTGTAAGTTGATTCATTTTGAAAATAATAAAACAATACTTTTCTCGTCCCAATGCATGAGTTATCTATGATTTGTGTAATTTATGCTTAATTTCTAACCCTCAAGTAGAAAAATAGCATGCATGCATAGTGTTTTGTCTTGATCATAAGTTAACTTTGGAAGGAGCAGCGCAAGTAAGCGGGCAAAGCACAACAGAGGATCTACACCAAACATCAGTAAAAAGGTTAGTAGTTCCTTTCCATGCATGTGTCTTGAAAGAGGGGTTTAAGTTTTGGGGTGGTAGGTTAAAAGGTCATTTCTTTAAGGTCAAAATATGCATGCAAATCTGACCCTAGTTTGCTAGTCCGTAGGGCATTATTTCCCAACAACAGAATTGGCGACTCCATTGGGGATCTACTCTTTAGGGTTCCGGATTTAGTAGAGGTTTTTGGGTAGTTTAAAAGATTAGATTTTCTGTTTCTTCATTTTTTTGTTTTCTGTTAGGTCAGAGCTAGCAGGGAACCTAGTTCTTTGTACCCATTTTTCCTTGACTATTGCTTGACGATAATTATCGGGACACACAGAGGTACACGTGGCCTGCAGAAGGCCTGCACGCATGTAACCCGTGCCCTAACCTTCTACAGTACGCGTGTGAACGCTTTCTGTACAGGTTTCAGTAGAGTGTAGGAGTCAAAGAGCTTAAGAGGCAGTCCCCTCTTCCCTGTTAGAATTATACATTCTCAGGGGGATTTTTGGATCCTATCTGAGTCTTGCTGGTTCACAGTCTTGTCTCAGTCTGCTTTATCACGTTTGTTTTTCTTTGCAATTATTTTTCTTTTCTATTAAAGAAGAAGCATCCAAGCCTTCAAGGGACCCTAGTTGTCAGTACCAGAGGCCTCTTCCAGGTCTAGGCTGCCTGTGTTTAGTTTTGTCTTAGAATTCATACATACACGCGGCTTGTGCAAGTGCAACCCGCGGGTACCCGCGCTTTGTTATATCTCAGCACGCGTGCTGTTTCAGTGATAGTAACGGGCTTGACTGGTTGCTTTTCAATCAGGGTGGGGCAGTCATCCCCTCTTGTGGTGAGAAGTGTTCCTCTCGGGGGTTTGAGTCTAGGGTGGCACAGTCAGTAGGTTAGGGCCTCTTACCCTTAGCCTGTATTTTCTTAGCTGGTGTTGATAGAAAAGATAAAAAAGAAAAATTTTGTTTTATGGTTTTTAGACAAGCGTAAGAATCGTTGTTTTCCTGATTGCCATTGAGTGTCTTTTACTTCGATTCTTTGCGATCTGCGCTTTAAGCTAGAATTTTGTCTTGTTTTCTTGGTTTTGTGCTTGTTGGCATTTTTCCTTTGTTGTTTCATTTAGCACTTAAATAAATAAAAAATTCTTTTCATTTTCCTCTTTGCTTGAAAATTTTGTTTCTGCATCAATAGCTAGGAAGAAGTTCTTTTGTTCATAAGTTTTGGCAGTGCGTTTAGAGCATAAGTAGGTCGTAGATTGAGCGAAATTATTTTATGGTTGCTGCATGAAATTTTAGAAAAATTGAGAAGAAAAAGAAGTCTTTCTTTGTGAAAAGTTGTTGATTGTTGCATTTTTGTAAAAATTTTTGTTTCCAGCATTTCTCATTCATTTTTTATTTGAGTCTTTACACATCATCAGTTTCACCTTCATATCCTGTGAAGTAAAAAAGCCCATAAAAGAAATGCTAATTTAAAATCTATTAGAATTTTTTGTTTGTAGGGTTCATACACTAGTTCAGGACTAGGGCCTTGGATTAGGTTGGAGAGGAAACTCTCCAAGGCCAATCAAACTCAAACATTGGAGTCTGTGATAGGGAGTGTAGCAGTCCAGTTACGTGGAAGTTATCCAAGACCCCCCTCTAACACAGGGTCTAAACATGAGGTTGCGTAAGGAAAGGTAGCGGAGATAACCCCTCCAAAGCCAGACCAAACGTAGTGGAGAACACATATCGAAGATTTGTTGAGGGATTTCATCCTTTGCATTTGCCATGGGGCTTCGTGGGTCTCGAATCCGTTCAAGGTCCTCAGTTTTCTTCCAGACCATTTTCTCTCGATACCCTTGACAGGTTTCGGGCTTGATACCCTACTCATTGTGGTCTACCTGACTATCGACTGTACCCACCTGGTGACTGTTCCCGTGCTGGCAAACTAGTTGCCAATTTTTTTAGGGACATACATAGGTGACTGTGGGGGTATACCACAGTACCTAGGGTAGAACTCTGGCCACGCTTTATAGAGTATACCTGGAGGGTGCTTCCGTATTCTAGTTGCACTTGCATCGGTAAGATTCTCTAGTGTTGGTTGTTGTAACTGTTCTTCCAACTAGTTTAGTGTTTGCTTGATTTATCTCTTAGGGGCTTATTTTTAGTGTGTGTTACTGTTTGCACATGTAGAATGCCTTAGCGTGTCTTGGATCTTCTCACACAGTGGAGGATCCCGAGCTTCGCCGGTCACGAAGGCTTTAGGTCCTACCACCGATTATACTGGAGCCACCCCCGCCACCATTGAGGTGGAAGCTAGACCAACGAGGGTCTTTCGAAGCAACCGGGTTACAAACCATTGAGCCCGAACAACTCCTAGAGGAATCAACCGCCAATATTGGCTCAGTTGAAACCCCAACCAATGATACTTGGCCATCGGTCAGTGTACAAATCCTGTTTTACGAACGCTTGTCAGTGCCTCACATAGCTATGGCAACAAACGCTATTACTTCCTCTGGGAATTCTTCTATTCCCACCACCATTGCTACCATAGGAGAAGCATCTCATAACTTGTCGTCATTGGTCTGGGCCACCATGGTCTCGACTGAAACTACGTTGCACAGTGGACTGACCCCATCTATCACGGTGGCCACACCTCCCTTCACACCCAGTGCGATAGGCCCTCCGTTTTCATATGGTATGCCTAGTTCGGGTACAAGTCCTACACTCACTTACTCCACTTTACAGACTCTGGGTCTGGGGGAAGGGAGCTCTAATTCTCCTCTGCAAAGTCAACTTGGGGGCATTCCTGTCCCTTTTAATGATTTTCCTTACGATGGAGGTCATATCTCTCCTTCTTCCCCTTCGCTTGGTGGTCTGCATCAAGAGTCCATCGGGCAGCCTGCACACACGAGTTCATTTGGAGCCAGGAGTCAAGGAACACCTGCGCAAAATTTGTTGGTAGGTTCTTCACCGTTTGTTTGGAATGAGACGTTTGGTAACAACACTTTTGCATCCACTGCTTTCCCATCTCGGGACACTCCCATTTTTGGACAGTCTACTCCGGCGCAGGGTACTATTCCTGCACCAGGGGCACATATACCAGGACCTTGGAAATCAGGACAAGGATCCGTTCCTTCCTTTGGAATGTCATTCTGGGGTAATTCTTTCCACAGTCAATGGAACCTCGGAAAGACTTCTATGCCTCTCCCAGTGGGATCGGCATGGGGTAATCCTTCCCAAAGTCCGTCAAACATGATGAATACCCAACATCCTATGTCCTTCATGGGGAATCAACCAATGATGTCTCCACAGATGAAAAATCCTTATGTTGGTCAGGGCCATGGTTTCTACCAGAATCCGAGCCAGCATCCAAACTTTTCCTGGCAACCTGGTGCCAGTCAAACTCCAGGACCCTTTTTCCCAGGCTATTATCAGAAACCCAAACTACCATTCCTGGCAATGTTACACTTGCATGTTTGACAAGGTTGTTAAATAATCCTATCTGTCACGATCTGTGTTGGCCTCCTATCCCAAAAAAGTTGCCTTCGGACATTCCAAAGTTCGAGGCCAAGCCTAACGAAGATCCAAGTGATCACGTGACTACTTTCCATCTGTGGTGTTCATCTAACTCATTGAAAGATGACTCCGTCCAGTTGTGATTGTTTCAACTCACTCTTATCGGGAGTGTCGCGAAATGGTACATAGAGCTTGATCGCTCATGATACTCTTCTTTTGGCAAACTGGCGATGGCCTTCCTTAACCATTTCTAGTTACCTGTGAGATACGACATCGTCACCGAGTTTCTAGCCAATTTCAAACAGACGACATCAGACCATATCTATGATCATATCCGAGAGTGGAGACACTGAAAGAGTCTAATCAAAGTACCAGTTCCACCAGCATTCCTTCTTGAGAGGTTCCTTAATTCTTTAGTCCCACAATTATCCAAGGACGTCGCAACTTCGGGAGTTTTATCTGAAGAAGATGCCATCATGAGGGCTCAACAATTTGAGCTTATCTATTCTCAGTATGGTTTATTATACAACATCCTGCCGGATGCTCCACAATCAATACTAGATAAAACTAGACAGAGAGTTGGGCCACATGCCGATGGTATTGTTGGTTCAGCACAAACTAAGCCTGTTGAGAAATTGACAAAGCAATTGCAGAAATTATCTATACAACACTCAGCGGCCAACCAGACTACTGCTTTGGCTTCTCCTCCTACCCAAATGTCGGAAGTACACTCCGTGCAGACGACTAACCCAAAGGCCAACCAATAGCCTGAAGGGAAGAAAAAACAATGAAAGAAGGGTAAAGGGGAGAAAAAACCCACTGATAATGCTGGCAAGGGAACCACGGAAAAGCAGAAGGCAAGGTATCCATGTAACTTGTGTGCGAAAGACCACCCAACCCATCTATGTCCTCGACTTGCGAAGGCCCAGAAGTTTTTCACACAACAAGAACAAGCCGTGTTGACTAATCCCTTTCAGCATGGGAAAAATTTAACTCAAGCCTCTACAAGTGCCGAAGGGGGCAGCCAGGAAACCTGCCCTCCTCCAAACAACTCCTCATCCATGAACATATATATGGTTAGGGGTGATGATTTAATAATGACTAGAGTGCACGACTATAGTAAACCAAGCGCCTCTAAGAAAGGTAAAGAAGCCGAACTCCCATCTCTTCCTCTACAGATTTAGAAGACGTTGGGAGAAACTATGAAACGCATTCCAAAAGGTGCATTTAAGAAATATTCTCACAATCCAAATGCAAGGGCCACCCAGGATTACTCTGTGGTGGAAGATTTATCCCAAACCCCTTGTGCTATGTCCGCTTTGGAGGTCCTTCAAAGTTTCCCTGCTCAGAGGAAATCCTTGTTGACTGCTTTAGGCTCTACTGAGACTTGTAACCCGGGTACCATCATGCTAGATACGACTGACTTAAAACCTCGTCTGCCTTACCACGTCACGTTTCAGATAGTAGTGGCTCATCCCACGAAAACTTTTACACAGAATATCTTCTGCACGGTGGTCGATGAGGGCGCTTCGACTTGTGTTATGTCATTAGCATGTTGGAAGGCCATTGGCCAGCCCACTTTGTCTCCATCACGTACTCTCCTCACTGCGTTCGACGGTCGTTCTTTCCGACCACATGGCTCGTTCCTTCTTTCCCTGTGCAATTAGGAGGGAAGACCGTGTGCGTTGAAGTAGAAGTATTCGATGCTCCCCTCGAATATAATATCTTGTTAGATCGGAGCTAGACTTATGCTATGCAAGCAGTGGTTGCTACAGTTTTCTGAGTCTTGTTGTTTCCACACGAAGGTCAGATAATGACCATCGATCAATTATCCTTCTCTAGGCTCGACCCAGCTTTGGGGGGATCCACGGTTCCCATGATTGATAATCCTTAATCCGATGTCATTAACGTAGGATTTGGTTTGTGCCCATCTTTGATGGGCACCTTCGATTACCCACCTCCTCATGACGATGTCAAGTTTATATCGAGTCACCACAAGGCTGAGATTTTTCATGTCTCATCGTTCCGCACGACTTACTTTTAGGATCCATGGATTCTTCCTTCCCCATCAGCCTCGATGGATGAGACGAGGCACTCCAGCATGTCCATGCCCTTGTCGGCCACTGAAGTAGCATACTCTTTAGTCCAGCAAGCTTCAGCCACCCCTGATCCGACTCCAGCACAAGATTTGGATCCACCTCTAAAGCCTATTTGGGCTCAGGGTTCTCTCGCCAACACCGATTCGTTAGACTTAGTCTTGCCTTCTGACGAAGCTGTAATCAAAGAAATGACTAGTCAGGACAAGCATTGGGAAGATATTCATCACAGATCATATTTCCTCCCAGAGTTACACCGCATCGAGGCAGGAGAATTCACTATCACCATGACGGGAGATTAGCCGTGTCCTATTAACCTCTTAGCTACACAGGAAATTTATGCTGAGGGAAATATGGCAACTATCGCTTAATTTATGCTTAATTTATAACCCTCAAGTAGAAAAATAGCATGCATGTGTAGTGTTTTGTCTTGATCATAGGTTAACTTTGGAAGGAGCAGCGCAAGTAAGCAGGCAAAGCACAACAGAGGATCTACACCAAACATCAGTAAAAAGGTTAGTAGTTCCTTTCCATGCATGTGTCTTGAAAGAGGGGTTTAAGTTTTGGGGTGGTAGGTTAAAAGGTCATTTCTTTAAGGTCAAAATCTGCATGCAAATCTGACCCTAGTTTGCTAGTCCGTAGGGTATTATTTCCCAACAACAGAATTGGCGACTCCACTGGGGATCTACTCTTTAGGGTTTTCGAATTTAGTAGAGGTTTTTGGGTAGTTTAAATTATTAGATTTTCTGTTTCTTCATTTTTTCGTTTTCTATTAGGTCAGAGTTAGCAGAGAACCTGGTTCTTTATACCATTTTTTCCTTGACTATTGCTTGACGATAATTATCGAGACACACAGAGGTACACACGGCGTACAGAAGGCCTGCATGCGTGTAACCCATGCCCTAACCTTCTACAACACGTGTGTGAACGCTTTCTATAGAGGTTTTAGTAGAGTGTAGGAGTCATAGAGCTTAAGAGGCAGTCCCCTCTTCCCTGTCATAATTATACATTCTCAGGGGGCTTTCTGGATCCTGTCTAAGTCTTGATGGTTCACAATCTTGTCTCAGTCTGCTTTATCACGTTTGTTTTTCTTTGCAATTATTTTTCTTTTCTATTAAAGAAGAAGCATCCAAGCCTTCAAGGGACCCTGGTTGTTAGAACCAGAGGCCTCTTCCAGGTCTGGGCTGCCTGTGTTTAGTTTTGTCTTAGAATTCATACATACATGTGGCCTGTGCAAGTGCAACCCGCAGGTACCCGCGCTCTATTATAGCTCAGCACGCGTGCTGTTTCAGTGACAGTAGCAGGCTTGACTGGTTGCTTTTCAATCAGGGTGGGGCAGTCATCCCCTCTTGTGGTGAGAAGTGTTCCTCTCAGGGGTTTGAGTCTAGGGTGGCACAGTCAGTAGGTTAGGGCCTCTTACCCTTAGCCTGTATTTTCTTAGCTGGTGTTGATAGAAAAGATAAAAAAGAAAAATTTTGTTTTATGGTTTTTAGACAAGCGTAAGAATCATTGTTTTCGTGATTGCCATTGAGTGTCTTTTACTTCGATTCTTTGCGATCTGCGCTTTAAGCTAGAATTTTGTCTTGTTTTCTTGGTTTTGTGCTTGTCGACATTTTTCCTTTGTTGTTTCATTTAGCACTTAAATAAATAAAAAATTCTTTTCATTTTCCTCTTTGCTTGAAAATTGTGTTTCTGCATCAATAGCTAGGAAGAAGTTCTTTTGTTCATAAGTTTTGGCAGTGCGTTTAGAGAATAAGTAGCTCGCAGATTGAGCAAAATACTTTTATGGTTGCTGCATGAAATTTTAGAAAAATTGAGAAGAAAAAGAAGTCTTTCTTTGTGAAAAGTTGTTGATTGTTGCATTTTTGTAAAAGTTTTTGTTTCCAGCATTTCTCATTCATTTTTTATTTGAGTCTTTACACATCATCAGTTTCACCTTCATATCCTGTGATGTAAAAAATCCCATAAAAGCAATGCTAATTTAAAATCTATTAGACTTTTTTGTTTGTAGGGTTCATACACTAGTTCAGGACTAGGGCCTTGGATTAGGTTGGAGAGGAAACTCTCCAAGGCCACTCAAACTCAAACATTGGAGTCTGTGATAGGGAGTGTAGAAGTCTAGTTACGTGGAAGTTATCCAGGACCCCCCTCTAACACAGGGGCTAAACACGAGGTTGCGTAAGGAAAGGTAGTGGAGATAACCCCTCCAAATATGGACCAAACATAGTGGAGAACACATATCGAGGATTTGTTGAGGGATTCCGTCCTTTGCATTTGCCATGGGGTTTTGTGGGTCTCGAATCCATTCAAGGTCCTCAGTTGTCTTCCGAACCATTTGCTCTCGATACCCTTGAAAGGTTTCGGGCTTGATACCCTACTCATTGTGGTCTACCCGACTATCGACTGTACCCTCCTGGTGACTGTTCGCATGCTGGCAAACTAGTTGCCAATTTTTTTAGGGACATACACAGGTGACTGCGGGGGTATACCATGGTACCTAGGGTAGACATCAGGCCATTCTTTGTAGAGTATACCCGAAGGGTTCTTCCGTATTCGAGTTGCACTTGCATCGGTAAGTTTCTCTAGTGTTGGCTGTTGTAACTGTTCTTCCAACTAGTTTAGTGTTTGCTTGATTTATCTCTTAGGGGCTTATTTTTAGTGTGTGTTACTATTTGCACATGTAGAATACCTTAGTATGTCTTGGATCTCATCACACAGTGGAGGATCCTGAGATTCTCCGGTCACGAAGGCTTTAGGGCCTGCCGCCGGTTATACTGAAGCCACCCCCGCCACCATTGAGGTGGAAGCTAGACCAATGAGGGTCTTTCGAAGCAACCGAGTTACAAACCATTGAGCCCGAACAACTCCTGGAGGAATCAACTGCCAATATTGGCTCGGTTGAAACCCCAACCAATCATACTTGGCCATCGGTCAGTGTACCAATCCTATTTTACGAATGCTTGTCAGTGGCTCACATAGCTATGGCAACAAACGCTATTACTTCCTCTGGGAATTCTTTTGTTCCCACCACTGTTGCTACCATAGGAGAAGCATCTCCTAACTTGTCGTTGTCGGTCCAGGGCACCATGGTCTCGACTGTAACTACGTCACACAGTGGATCGACCCCATCTGTCGCGGCGGCCACACCTCCCTTCACACCTAGTGCGATAGGCCCTCCGTTTTCATACGGTATGCCTAGTTCGGGTACAAGTCCTACACTCACTTACTCCACTTTACAGACTTTGGGTCTGGGGGAAGGGAGCTCTAATGCTCCTTTGCAAAGTCAACTTGGGGGCATTCCTGGAACTTAGGACAAGGATCCGTTCCTTCCTCTAGAATGTCGTTCTGGGGTAATTCTTTCCACAGTCAATGGAACCCCAGACAGACTTCTATGCCTCTCCCAGTAGGAACGACATGGGGTAATCCTTCGAAAAGTCCGTCAAACATGATGAATACCCAACATCCTATGTTCTTCATGGGGAATCAGCCAATGATGTCTCCACAGATGAAAAATCCTTACGCTGGTCAGGGCCATGGTTTCTACCAGAATCCAGGCCAGCAGCCAAACGTTTCTTGGCAACCTGGTGCCAGTCAAACTCCAGGACCCTTTTTCCCAGGCTATCAGCAGCAACCCAAACTACCATTCCTGGCAATGTTACACTTGCCATATTTGACAAGGTTGTTAAATGATCCTATCTTTCATGATCCGTGTTGGCCTCCTATCCCAACGAAGTTGCCTTCGGACATTCCAAAGTTCGAGGCCAAGTCTAACGAAGATCCAAGTGATCACGTGACTACTTTCCATCTGTGGTGTTCATCTAACTCATTGAAAGATGACTCCGTCTAGTTGCGATTGTTTCAACGCACTCTTATCGAGAGTGTTCCGAAATGGTACATAGAGCTTGATCGCTCACGATACTCTTCTTTTGGAAAATTGGCGATGGCCTTCATTAACCATTTCTAGTTACCTGTGAGATACGACGCCGGCACCGAGTTGCTAGCCAATTTTGAACAGATGACAACAGACCATATCTCCGATCATATCCGAGAGTGGAGACACTGAAAGAGTCTAATCAAAGTACCAGTCCCACCAGCATTCCTACTTGAGTGGTTCCTTAAGTCTTTAGTCCCACAATTATCCAAGGACGTCGCAACTTTAGGATTTTTCTCCGAAGAATATGCCATCATGACGGCTCAATAGTTTGAGCTTATCTATTCTCAATCTGGTTTATTATACAACATCTTGCCAGATTCTCCACGATCAATACTAGATAAAACTAGACAGAGAGCTGGGCCACATGCCGATGGTATTGTTGGTTCAGCACAAACTAAGCCTGCTGAGAAATTGACAAAGTAATTGCAACAATTATCTATACAACACTCAGAGGCCTGCCAGACTACTGCTTTGGCTGCTCCTCCTACCCAAACGTCATAAGTAAACTCCGTGCAGATGACTAACCCAAAGGCCAACCAACAGCCTGAAGGGAAGAAAAAACAACGAAAGAAGGGTAAAGGGGAGAAAAAACCCATTGATAATGCTGGCAAGGGCACCACAAAAAAGCGTAAGGAGAGGTATCCATGCAACTTGTGTGTGGAAGACCACCCAACCCATCTATGTCCTCGACTTGCAAAGGCCCAGAAGTTTTTCACACAGCAACAACAAGCCGTGTTGACTAATCCCTTTCAGCATGAGAAAAATTTAACTCAAGCCTCTACAAGTGCCGAAGGGGGCATCCAGGAAACCTTCCCTCCTCCAAACAACTCCTCATCCATGAATGCATATATGGTTAGGGGTGATGCTTTAATAATGACTAGAGCGCATGACTATAGTAAACCAAGCACCTCTGAGAAGGGTAAAGAAGTCGAACTCCCATCTCTTCCTCTACAGATTGAGAAGACGTTGGGAGAAACAATGACATGTATTCCAAAAGGTGCATTTAAGAAATCTTCTCACAATCCAAATGCAAGGGCCACCCAGAATTACTCTGTGGTGGAAGATTTATCCAAAACCCCTTGTGCTATGTCCGCTTTGGAGGTCCTCCAAAGTTGCCCTGCTCAGAGGAAAGCCTTTTTGACTGCTTTAGGCTCTACTGAGACTTGTAACCCGGGTACCATCATGCTAGATACGACCGACTTAAAACCTCTTCTGCCTTACCACGTCGCATTTCAGATAGTAGTGGCTCATCCCACGAAAACTTTTACATGGAATATCTTCCGCACGATGGTCGACGAGGGCGCTTCGACTTGCATTATGTAATTAGGATGTTGGAAGGCCATTGGCCAGCCCACTTTGTCTCCATCACCTACTCTCCTCACTGCGTTCGACGATCGTTCTTTTCGACCACATGGCATCGTTCCTTATTTCCCTGTGCAATTAGGAGGGAAGACCATGTGCATTGAAGTAGAAGTATTTGATGCTCCCCTCGACTATAATATCTTGTTAGATCGGAGCTGGACTTATGCTATGCAAGCAGTGGTTGCTACAGTTTTCTGAGTCTTGTTGTTTCCACATGAAGTTTAGATAGTGACCATCGATCAATTGTCCTTCTCTAGGCCTGACCCAGCTTTGGGGGCATCCACGGTTCCCATGATTGATAATCCTCAAGCCAATTTCATTAACGTAGGAGTTGGTTTGTGCCCATCTTTGATGGGCACCTTCGATTACCCACCTCCTCATGACGATGTCAAGTTTATATCGAGTCACCACAAGGCTGAGATTTTTCATGTCTCATCATTCCGCACGACTTAATTTCAGGATCCATGGATTCTTCCTTCCCCATCAGCCTCGATGGATGAGACGGGGCACTCCGGCATGTCCATGCCCTTGTTGGTCGCTGAAGTAGCGTACTCTTTAGTCCAGCAAGCTTCAGCCACCTCTGATCCGACTCCAGCACAAGAGTTGGATCCACCTCTAAAGCCTATTTGGGCTCAGGGTTCTCTCGCCAACACCGATTCATTAGACTTAGTCTTGCCTTCTGACAAAGCTGTAATCGAAGCAATGACTAGTCCAAACAAGCCTAGGGAATATCTTCATCACAGATCATATTTCCTCCCAGAGTTACACTGCATCGAGGCAGGAGAATTCACTATCACCATGATGGGAGATCAGCCGTGTCCTATTAACCTCTTAGCTACACAGGAAATTTATGCTGAGGGAAATATGGCGACTATCGCTGCAACCATACCTATCAACATCTCTCGAAACCCTGGCATCATGGAGAACGTCTTTGTCAGAGTGGATTTCTCCCCCGTAGAGATTCAGATTTACATGGATCTTTTCAAAGAATTCCGCGACGTTTTTGCCTGGTCTTATGAGGAAATGCCAGGCATTGATCCGAAAATAGTTGAACATGAAATCACAACATATCCTGATGCTAAGCCTGTTCGACAAAAACTTCATCCAGTTAATCCTAGGAAAGTAGCAACCATCAAGAGTGAGGTTGAGAAATTGCTCAAGGCAGGGTTCATTTACCCTATTCATTTGACTCAATGGGTGTCAAACCCCATGCCGGTCGATAAAAAACAAGGCACGATTCGGGTATGTACTGATTTCCGTGATTTGAACAAGGCATGTCCAAAAGATAATAATCCAACCCCATTCATCGACCAGATCATTGATGAACGTGCCGGTTGTGAAGCCTTTTCGTTCATGGATGGTTTTTCGAGCTATAATCAAATCCAAATCAAACCTGAGGACCAACACAAAATGGCATTCATTTGTTTGTGGGGTACATTCGCCTATCGTAAGATGCCTTTTGGCCTCAAGAATGTTGGAGCCACTTTCCAGCGGGCCATGTCTTTTGCGTTTCACGACCTCAAACATATAGTCGAGGCCTATCTAGATGATTTAGCATCACGCTCTCACAAGTGAGCGGATCATTCGATGCACCTCTGACTAATCTTCGAACGTTGTCGCTATTTCAGGATTCGCTTGAATTCCAACAAGTGCAGCTTTTGCGTCACGTCAGGACGTTTTTTAGGTTTCATTGTATCAACAACAGGGATCATGGTCGATCCTCTTAAGGTGGAGTCAATAATCCAGTTGCCCCCCCCACGCACAATCTTACAAATTCAAAGTCTTCAAGGCAAGGCGAACTTCTTATGACGCTTCATCGCCAACTATGCCAAAATCACCAAGGGCTTTATGCGTTTACTGAAGAAAGATGTTCCCTTTTTCTGGGACAAAGCCACTCAACGCTCTTTCAACGCATTAAAACACACCCTCACTACCGCACCTCTACTATGGCCACATAATTACAAAAAAGACTTCTTATTATATCTGGCTACTGCAGAGTCAACCATAGGCATGGTTTTAGTTCAGGAGGATGATTCGTTTTCTGAATACGTGATCTATTACCTGAGACGAGGCCTCGTAGGATCGGAACTTAATTATTCCCATCTCGAAAAACTTGCATTGGCAGTAGTTCATGCTGTTCAATGGTTCCGCCACTATGTTCTGTTTCGCAAGACCACCGTCATTGCCATCGTGAATCCATTCTAGTACATGCTGACACGACGAGTTATCGACAGAAAAATTAGTAGATGGATGGTAATCCTCCAGGAATTTGACTTAGACTTCATTTCATCCAAGTCCAAAAAGTCATTGGTCTTCGCAGAACTTATCTCGGAGCTTTCGGTTGAGTAAGGTGACATTGTGCCTGAGGAATCGCCTATTCGAGGGGGATATGTTTTTGATTGAATCTTCAGACCCCTGGTATGGAGATATACTGATCTATCTCTAGACTTTGAAGTGCCCCACCTCTGCTTCTCATGACAAGCGTCGGCGGATACGCCATCAGGCTAAGAACTATCTCATACTCAATGATACATTGTATCAGAGAGGTGTAGAATGCGTCCTGCATCGATGTCTCACTCATGAGGAGGCCGTCATAGTGCTCAACGATTGTCATACAGGAGCCTGTGGCGGTCACTTATCTGGGTTGGCAACAGCCCAAAAGATTTTACGAGCAGGCTACTTCTGGCCCACACTTATCAAAGATTGTATCAATTCAGTCAAGAAGTGTCATCCATGCCAAATCTTCTCTCGAATGATGAGGGCACATCTAGCTCCTATGTTTCCTGTCATCACAGTTGGTCCCTCCACTAAGTGGGGGATTGATTACACTACGTGCAACCCCCCGTCAGCCAGGGGGCACCGCTATATCATCGTAGATGTCGACTACTTCACTAAGTGGGTCGAAGCTATGCCAATGTTTAAGGATGATGGGGAGACTGCAGCTCTCTTCTTATTTAACCAGATTATAGCACGGTTTGGCATCCCGAGAGAGATTTTCACTAATCATGGCAGTCACTTTCAGAACCAAATGATGTCTGAATTAACATCAAAGCTTGGGTTATGGCAGGAACACTCATCACCTTACTATCCCCAAGCCAATGGGTAGGTGGAAGCTGTAAACAAAAATCTTAAGATGATTCTACAGTGAACTATCAACTCAGCTAAGTCAAATTGGCATTTGATGTTATACTCGGCATTATGGGCTTACCGAACCTCAGTTAAGACTGCAACCAGTTTCTCACCTTTCCAACTCGTTTACGGGCTGGAGGCAGTCTTGCCCATCGAATGTCAAATTCCATCTCTGAAATTAGCAGTACAGTTATTGCCAAAGACTTCTCCTCTTGAAGAATGGTTAGTACACCTTGAGTAGCTTGATGAATAGTGTCGCGATGAGGCCCTAGCCAATGAGGCTCATAAAAATAAGGTCAAGTGTCAATATGATAGGTCCATTCGTCCTCAGGTTTTCTCTGAGGGAGACCTTGTCTTGGTCTATGACCAAGATAAGGACCCCCTGGGGGTAGGAAAGTTTAAACCCATGTGGTTTGGACCCTTCATTATTAAGGAGGTTTTAAAAAAGGGTGCTTATTGTTTGGTCGATTTTGATGGGAATGCTTTGGCGGAGCCTAGAAATGGGCTCTACCTCAAGAAGTATTACTCATAGAACGGTCACTGTGGGTAACTTTTTTGTAACATATGTATAGTCTTTGTACTATTACCCTTTTACATTTCTTTTAAAAAAAAACGTGTTATGGACATGTCATTGATGTTATATTTCGTCAATATGGCAGATGTCAAGTGAGTCCGAGGTGTTCGTTGGGTATGCGGACGGTGCTAGTCGACACACGCGGAGGCTTGCCTCCATAGCTTGGGTAATCTTTACACCACAGGGTCAGTTGTTATCTTCCAGAGGTATATGCTTAGGTGACACCATGAATAATGTTGCTAAGTATAGTGCAGTTATTGAGTTGCTTCGTGACGCTTTGACATTTGGTATCTCTCATCTCCGGGTCTATCTAGACACTCAACTGGTTGTGTCGCAGCTAAACAAAATATACCAGGTTCATGACCCGACTTTACACCGACGATTCCTTAGGGTACGTCTCTTGGAATGAAACTTTGATTATATCACATATTTTCATGTTCCTAGGAGTTTAAATCAAATCACAGATACTCTAGCTAATCACA
>JZKD02S0920001.1:527456-542244 GCA_000966675.3 Picea glauca | reverse complement strand
TTAATGTATTAATACATTAATGTATTAATAATGTTCTACTAATGTATTAATTAGTAATAATGGTTTAATATATTAATGTATTTAATCTATTTAATGTATTTAATACATTTAATTCATTAATGTATTCAATGTATTTAATACATTAATGTATTAATGTTATTTTAGGTATGCGGGTTGTGAACTAGCAACAATCACTTTCATGTAAAAACTGGTTGATATACGTTGATCAACGTTATTAATTGAAAAAGGTGGAAAATAACTCTGATCAACTTATATCAAACACTTTTTACTTATATCAAACACTTTTTGTTAGTATATATTTTTATGTAAATGTTCATCATGTATGTTTGATTATTTAATTTGAAATTTTAATAAAAAAATAAACAATATACATAATAACTATAAAAGAACAAATATATTTTAAAGATTTCAAAATTTAAAAAAAATTTAAAGTCTACTCAATTAAAAAGAGCTCATTAAATAATTAATAAAAACAAAAACTATAGAGACTATTATTTATATGTTATTTATATTACTTTAATACATTATTATTATTTTATTAAATTTATTATTACTTTTTTATTTATATTTATTATTAGTATTATTTCTATTAGTTTAATATTTCATATTTAGTATTACTATACATTTTAGTATATTTACTATCACCATAGATTCATTTTAACTTGGAATTTATTAAGCACCAAGAGAAATCAAATATATAGAGGTGCAAACCTTTTTTAACATAAAAAACTTGAAAAAAGATTCAAGGTTTACACCTTTAGAAATTCTAAGATTAAAATAAATCTATATTGATTAGTAAATGTTCTATGTATATATGATTATTTATGTATGTATAATTGTTCTTTTTTTAAATCACTTTAACAAAACAAACAATTTCCCCTGGTATTATTATCTCACCAATCTATAAAGGGTGACATCTACTCTAAATATCTAAACCTTATCATAAGACCCTTATCAGTTTCCAAAGGATAGCTAACCCTATGAATAATTTGTTAGGTTGTTCATTTGAGATGTTCTTATGATTATTTTGTGATAAGATTTTTACGTTCTATCCTATGAATAATTTGTTAGTTTGTTCAATTGAGATGTTCTTATGATTATTTGTGATAAGATTTTTACATTCTATAATATATATGTGTGAAAGTGAAATTCTTTTGATGAGATTTCCAATATAGGTGTTTAATTTGAGGTCATTAAAGAGATCAATATAGATGGAGTAATTGTAGAGGGGGCGTAGGTTTTTATTCAACATATCTAGATATCTATGAAACAAAGTTTTCTTAGAATCATTAGGGTAGGGAATGAATCTTTAGTGGATCCATAGATTAATGGTAAGGGAGGAGCTCAGGGATGTGACTTAGAATCATTAGGGTAGGGAATGAATCTTTAGTGGATCCATAGATTAATGGTAAGGGAGGAGCTCAGGGATGTGAAGCAAAGGTGATATAGATGATGTTAATAATGGAGATTGAAACTAAATGACATAGCGTTATTACAAATAGCACAATAATGTAGTGAAACCCTCATAATGAAATAGAAAAATACCACAATATGAAAATAAATAGAAATTGGCTAAAATAGTGGTAGCTTGTGGTTGAAGAGAGATGTGTCAAACTATGCTCATTCACAATAAACCCCTTACAAGATGTGAAAAATTATTATTATTTTTTACATAAATTATAAAAAACAACTTAGAGGAAAAATTCCTAAATATCCAAAACCTTAATCCTAGGAGATGAGGTGGTAGAAGAAATGTGGACCACAAGACACCTAATTCATACCTCAACTTCTCATGGCCATAGATTTTGTATACAAACATTGTTTGGGGTGTTTATTTGACCATTATAAAGATTATTCCATGCTCTATTTGTTTGGAAATCTCAGTAATCAAAGATTCTAATTACAAAAAATGGATGGGAATGCCTATTTTTTTTTTAGAATTTAAGGACATACAAAACTATAGTAGAAATACCAAGATGTAGAACCATTTTGAGTATTTTTAGGAGGTGGGTGACCACTAGTATTCTACTAAATATGAGATTTAAAGAAATAAATTGCATAAATCTAGTATTTCATAATATTATAAGATCTGTTGTGACGAACTATTCTGGTGAAATATCCACAACACTTTACAGATCATCAATAATCATCACAAATATTTGGGTTTTGTATTCAAGTGAATAACACTATGCCTATTATTCAACTAATGCTATGATTTCTAGCAATACCATTTTACATTGTTTTGAATGGTTCACATAAAAAAATATACAATGAGGACTTTGTCTCCTTACCATAGTTCCACAACTTTAAGGAGATGATGGAAAATGTAGCAAGATAATTGAATCATAAATAATAATAACATTGAGGAACCTTTCACCGTATTTTTTTCTACTTTATTGAACTTGTGGAAAATGAAATATCCATGGTTTTGATTTACTACCTATGGACCTCTAAAGAGTTTTTCCAATATCGAACTAGAATTGAAGATCAACTTAGGTCTACCCAAATTTTAAACTAAACTTAAAATCTTGTTTTTTCAATGTCACCAGGGTCCAAAACCTCCCAAAAAATTGTAACATGATTAAACTATTCCAAATAATAGGTACATATTCATAAATGGATATTGAAATCCTACACAATGAAACATGTATGAATTCTCAAATAAATTGTGAAACATAACAAAACATAGGATGTACACAATATGCACCACATAGTAAAATAAATCAATCCATAGTGTTAAATATGGGACTCCTATGGAAAAGTAAATGATGATGATGATTGTTACTGTCTACAAAGACCAAGGTTTGAACCTTAATAAAGTCGTTACAAGTAATTAATTGGATTACTTTAGAATTTTACTTTTATGTTTAAAAAGATTGATTTTTTCCCCTTAAATCTCCATAATTTTGATTTATGTAATTAGCATGCCTTGTATTTTAATATAATTATCTTTTTTTTTTCAATGAAAAAAATGATTAACTCCGCCTAACTAGAAAATACAATCTTAACCAATCTCTAAAAACTAATGACACTTCTTAACTTTAAATTAGAATATAATCACTTAATTTGTACATTAGATTCTTACTATATAAAAATAATTAACATGAAAAACTAGAAAACTATGGGTTTCCCTTAGCTTTATTTGTCATGAAGGAAAGGTAATTGCATTTATTATATATTTGATGTGTATAATTTTTAATAATAGGGTGTTAACTTAAAATGTATACCATCCCGTAAGAATAATTACATCAAAAGATTATAGGAAGAATATTTTATTTTGAAGAACAGAAATGATTAACATAGAATTGAAAAAGGGCATGTTTATAATTAATAGTAAAAGAAGTAGTTAACTTATAATGTTATAGTGGTTAACCTATGGCCTTTTCCCTATAGAGGATGTGTAAGATAAAATATTATTGTAATACTTATGGTTTTAAATGTTTTACTTTTCAAATTTTACAAAATTTGAACCTTTTCAAAATCCCCCATAGACACTGTAAATTTGAACCTTTTCAAAATCTTCAGATACACTATAAAAATGCAATGCTTAAAATGACTTTGATATGGAAAAATTATTCTAGATTTATTAGTCTCTGTCGAAGGCGCAAAGGGACTATAATGATCGAAAATTCGTTGACTTCATATTAGTTTTTCCTTTGACTAAATATATTTGCATAATATCTATTGTTGGAACTAGGGAACTAAAAACATTGACTTTTTATATAATAAAAAATACCATACATGTCATTATCTGATTAGATAACAGATTGGAGGTCTTATTGCAAGCTTTGCTATTCCCAATGTTTTATATCTTAGCATATCCAAAGTTTTTGATCATATATAGTCTTTCTGATTTTTTACTTTTTTCTTGAAATGTTTGGATATCCAAAGTTTTGAAGATAGAGAGTCAGTTTTTTATTAGTTGAATTCATATTAGTTTGTCCATTGAATAATTTTTTTTTACATAGCATCTATTGTTCGAACTATTGTTACTAGTTTTTTTTTATTGTTATAAAATAATATAATAAGTGTTTTTTGTACATAACAGACTTGCCACACTGCATTCTTTCTTAAATGTTTACACAGAAGTCCTGACAGACTTGAATGTTTACCTAACAGGACTCACATCCTTAAATGTTTAATTAACAGGCTTGTTACAATACATTTCCCTCCCTTATTTTTTAATGCAATGTTCTCTGCAGTGAATATCTGCAATATTGTTCTTCAATGACATTACTGGTTCACTAGTTCATGCTTGGTCCTTTCTTGTTCACTGATTTCTTGTTTTCCTGTTGGTTTTGTTCTTGTTTGCCTGTTGGTCTTGTTGTAGTTTGCATGCTTGGGATTCTGCAACCGCGATTGGAACTGGCCTTCTGTCATTCCCCATTGACAAGTGGGTTTCGATGTTGTGTTTATCTTCCTTTGCTATTTGCAGTTTGCAGGTGAGAAATTTTAATACTAGGGATGCCTAAGTCAAAATCCTCTTGCAGAACATCTTTGTATGTTAGGAAAAAATACAATTTCCTTTTCCTATATGTCACTGTGTCGGCGATGGAGGTAGGTTATGTGTCGAACATTAGCGATCAGGAACAAGAAGAAGACAACATTACAGTCATGATTCTCAAGTCATAGTAATCACATACAAAGATGGACTATAAGAGGATTTTGATCACTCCTAGTATTGAAAAATACCAACTGTGAAAACTGCACCTTTCTTAATTTATTTCACAGTGGAAGGCCTTTGGATGATCCTCACAGCCTTAAATGTTTACTTGACATGCCTCACAGCCTGAAATGTTTTCTTAACAGATGTGTTCCAATACATTTTCCTCCGAATTTTTTGATACAATTTTGTGTGCAGTGAATTTGGCCAATATTGTTCTTCACGAGCATTCCTGATCAGTTGGTTGGTGCTTTCTCCTTGGTTCGCTGAATGATGCTTATTGTTTTTTAATTCAACTTTGCAGGGTTGAGGTCCTATAGCTATAGTTGGGCCTTTTGATGCTTCTTCACTGGGTTGTTATTTGCTTCTTGCTCTTGTTTTCTTCAACTTTGCAAAGTTCGGTTCCTACATCTGCAGTTGGACCTATTGTTACAATTTGCGGGGGTTGTGCCTCTTTCCTTCTCCATTCATCATGGGTCTTGGTTTTATGGTTGCATTCTTGAATTTCTTGACAAGCCTATTGCAATACATTTTCATCCTTTCTTTTTTCTTCTGCAATGTTGTCTGTAGTGAATATGGGCGATATTGTTCTTTGGCGACGTTATTGGTTCAATGGTTGCTTCTTGCTCGTTGCTTTTTAACTGGTTTCTTGTTTTCCTATTTTTGTTGTTGTTGTTGTCATTCCCCATTGACAGGTGAGTTTGGTTGCTATATTTACATTTGTGTTCATTCCTTGTTGTTTGTTATTTCCAGTTTGCAAGTGAAAAATTGAAATGATGGAGATGCCTAAGTCAAAATCCTCTTCCAAAACATGTTTGTATGCAAAGAGAAAATTCGATTTCCTTTTTTATATGTTAGTGGGTGTTATGGAGGTGTTCTAATTGCGGATGCAAAATGACAACCGTGCAAAACTCCAGCTTCCTTAAATGTTTTCATAGTGGGAGGCCTTTGCATGGTCCTTACAGTCTTATATGTTTCCCTGCCAGACCTCACAACATTAAATGTTTTCTTAACAAGCGTGTTACAATATATTCCTCTGACTTTTTTATAAAATCTTATCTGTAGTAAATTTGGACAATATTTTTCTTCACCGACATTCCTGGTTGACTAATTGATGCTTTCTCATTGGTTCGCTCGATGTTGCTTATTGTTGTTTGATTCAACTTTGTATAATTGAGGTCCTGCAACTGCAATTAAGCCGCTTCGTACTTGTTTCTTCAAAAACACATATCCACTTGGAAAAAACATATTGGAACATGGTTTTACAGTTGGGCCACCAAAAAATACTATTAAAATAAAATAATATGCAAAATTTTGCAGTAGATATAAACAACATCTCTTTTGACTTGAACCAGAGTTTTTCGAGCTACAACTATATTTCATAGCTGAGAATTTTTTTCCCATAGTTAATTTGTTTCTATGGCTTCATAGTTATGAGGCTAAGTGTTGCTATGCGAGGGATACATTTCTTGTCTCCCTTTCTTTTTCCTCTTCTAAACTTGACCTTTTTTCCCTTTTGTTCTTCCCCTCTATTATGTGTTTCTAGTTCTATGCTTGGTCACGTTTATGTGCTCGCAGGTTCCCGGGGTGTCGAACTCACAAATCGTCATCTCCATCTATATCTTCACATCATGATTTCGACCGACCATCATTCGTTTTCATACTTAGCCATTTTTATCAACGTGGGTTCATGGATAGGTGTTATCAAACTCCCGTTCCCCATGTTTGGGGTATACATCTTGCACCCAAAACTTTGGTGTTCTACAATTCAACCCTAGTCTTCTCGAACTCGCAATCCTGACTCTAGTTACGATGACTATGTATGTCCAACCCACCTTACCATAATTAGTCAAGTCATCAAAGTTTCGCGGGTTCACGCACACCCGGGTTCAGAAAATTTTAAAAGCATTTTTCGCTCCCCTCCATCCCCGCCACCTTCCACCCTTCCTAATGAACATTAATTATGATTTTAATAGTGAAAAACCACCAGACATGTTTGAAAATATTGGTTATAATAAGTGGAAATCTCAAGGACATCTCCCATTAAAACGCATTAACAAGCGAATATTATGGGATCTGATTTTTTTTTTCGCGTCCATCTTGAATTGGCAAAAAGTGTTGGTTATTTTAGTTTTTTGAAGGCATCATCATAGTAACAATGAAATATTGTACTACCACACTTCCATCCACAAACGTGTCATCCACAGAGGTCTTGATGTCATGTCCCTCTTTAGTATTGTGCATATATTATAGGTTGTCATATTTGAGAATCTACTTGCATATGGGAATGTTAAATAGTGTTATTAGTGACTATTCAACACACATATTCGAAAAGATTGGCATTGATAAGAGAAAATATAAAGGGCATTAATTAAACCAAGATTTATGGAAGATTTACAGAATATTATACTATCATCCTCCAACATTCATTTTAAATACTTATTCCCATTTATCTCTATCATTGAAGACTTGGGATTTAAGGTTCCTTCGTTGTAATGTTCCTGTTCATGGACATCTGAGACCACTTAGAGATGCCATCCAGGCCCAATTGAAAGACGAGGGAATGGTTTTATGTGATGTCAACTTTGAACAAAAAAAAAACTCTGTTAGCCAACAAAAACTTAGACACAAAAAAATCAAGTATCTTGTGATTGGTGTTCTCCCTGTATTCAATGCTTTGGTTGGTTGAAAGGCCTGCCTAAAGATTTGTGTGTTGAACTTATTTCTTTTATTGTTGGGAATTGGAAGGGACTTTTAGGTCACCTGCAAAATGATCCTTCGTTGAAGTATATAGATTCTTCCAACAACACAAATTTGGCAAGTGTATCAAATTTTGTAGACCACACAAGAGTTTATCTTTCGTCATAGGATTTGCACATATCATGTTTTGAAAAATGGTCTGGAGTATTAAAAAATGACGCCAAATATTACTCCATTTGCGAATATACTCAGATGGAAATTATAAAATTGGATCAGGTAAATGTGAGAAACTATATGGGTGGTTGAATCAACATCCTTGTAAATGTGTTGAACCTGCACATAATAGATCTAGATAAACATTAATACACACATTTGCAGAGAGAATTGGAGAAGGAAGAAGAAGGAGAGAAAGAATGGAAGAATTCTCATTAACCGTTGTGAATAATGAATAATTTACACATGATATACTCTGTATATCTCAATGAGTTTGACTTGAGGTGAACCAATTTTCCATAGTGGTGGTCTAGAGTGATCTAGACACACACCGACATTTACAGGAGTGAGCTTCCACCTACTCTAGTCTCTCAGGCAGTTACGCAAGTGAACTGTCACCTAGTTGAGTTAACTAGTCAACTAGTCTTCAGTTAGTTGACTGAAAAGAGAGTAGTGAGGAGTTAACTCAGGGAATCAAGGCTAATGTGACACTCTAGTGATGATACCAAGGCAAGGTCTAATTATCATGGTGGTGATCCCAATGTTTCATGGTGATGATCCCAATGCAACATCTAAACTCAACTCAACTAGTCAAACTGAAGTGTCAATTGAAAGAGAATATTGTCTAGGTGGAATATTCTCCCCTAAAATATAAGAGACTAGATAATGACTAATTATGAATAATAAACAAGGAATAAACTTAGGAAAAATAAATCCTAGGTATGTGTGAAGTAACTCCAACACCCCCCTGAACATCACTATGGTGAAAATAAATATTGGGTCCCGACAACGAGGCCATGTTAGGTACCCAAGTACAAAAGATACACTGAAAATGAAGTGAGGAAAGAGGGACAACCTCATGGGAAAGCCCCCCCCCCCCTCAAGGTACAATGTATGTAAAAAGAAGAACTACAGTTTCTAGGCAACTGTGTCCTTCACTCCAAGATGACCTCATAGAGAATGGAATTTTTTCTCAGTGTAGGTGTTGGTGAAAATGTCTGTCATCTGTTCTGTTGAAGGACATAACAGTAAGTCGATGATCCCCTTGTGTAATAATTCATATGTAGTGCATGTGTATCTCTATGTGATTCATCCACTATCTCTGAAATGGATCTCTGCATAACTTCAGAGTTCTCTGGTTGTCACACTAGATGACGATCGATTGATGAAACTGAATGCCCAACTCAGTGAGAAAATGTTGTAGCCACATATCTTGAATAGTTATGTTAAATACCCCTCTGTACTCTTCCTTGGCTGAAGATAGAGAAATGGTATCTTGCTTCTTTCTCGACCAACCGATAGGCCCAAAACCAAGACTAAGTGAGTAACCAGATGTGGACTTGCGATCAATGCCATCGCTAGATCCGTCGGAATCAGTAAACCCAATGATCTCTAATGTATATTCTGCTAAATAATGAATCTTAAAGGTGATGGTGCCCTGTATGTATCGAAGGATACACTTTGCATCTTTCGAATGTAGCTCATGGGGATCCTTCATGAACCTGGAAACTACGCCAACTGCATATGAGAGGTCTAGTCTGGAGTGTGTGAAATACAACAAGCTCCCCACTAGATGTCTGTACAGTGTGCTATAAACCAGTGGAGTCTCCCCGCCATCCTCAAGTTTGACTCTTGATAGGAAAGGAGTTGGAGAAGACTTGCAGTCTGTCATGTGAAATATCTCAAGGAGATATCGTGAATACTTGGCTTGAGATAGTTTAATGCTTGATGCATCCTGACTGATCTCAAGTCCAAAGAAGAAGTGTAGCAGACCCATGTTCGTTATCAAAAACTTGTCATGAAGAATCCTCTTGACTGCAACAATCATTGAATTCAAGCAACGGGTGATCAACAAATCATCGACATACATAACTAAAAGTAGAAGTGAATCAAATGTCCTAAGCATGTATACATTCAGGTATGATTTACAATGTACAAAGTTTTTTGACAACAGGATTCCATATTGGCATATCATGCCCTCAGCCTGTTTGAGGCCATAAAGTGACTTCTTCAGTCGACAGACCAAAGATGAGTCCTGCATAAATCCCTAGGGCTGCTCCATGTAGATCTCCTGAGAGAGATCATCGTGAAGAAATGCATTCTTCACATCCATATGATGCAATTCCCATCCCTTGGCTGATGTAATGGAAAGGTACAATCGAATGGAATCCATCTTCACTACTGGAGCGAAGGTCTCATCATAGTCAATACCATGAACCTGCTGAAAGCCTAGCTTTGTATCTGTTGATCTATCTATTTGTTTCACTCTTGGTCCTGTAGACCCATCTACATCTGACAAGTTTCCTCCCAGAAGGAAGGGGAACTAGATCCCAAGTCTAGTTCTCGAGGAGGGAGTTGTACTCCTCCTGCATGGCGGATTCCCAAAAGGGATTTCCAATAGCCTCGCCATAAGATTGTGGATATGAAGACTAAACCAAGAAAAGATGCCTGGAAGGAAATGGTTCAGTGGCAGTGAGTGAAACAAGAGGCTCCTCAAAATTAGATCGAGTCCTCCTTGTATCGGCTGGATCACCTACAAGATCCCCTGCATCCTGAAGAGTAGTATGTGCCCACTTAGGCCTCTTCTTTGGCTCTGCAACTACATCTGGATGCTCTGACTCTGCATCTGACTATACTCACTTTGAATATAAATCTAAATCCCCTGAGTCCTTTGAATCATAACTCTCACCTAAAGAAGAGTCGACATGTGCATGCTCATCATCTTGGATAGGTGGAAGAGTGAAGGTGTCTGTATGCGGCTGCTGAGGTACATGCGAGACTCTTTCATCGAATTTGACACTACACTCAATGATGAGCCAGTTCGAAGAAATATCAATAAGTCGATATCCCTTCACACTGTTAGGGTATCTAACAAAAATTCACTCAGTGCTATGTGGATCAAGTGCCTTCTTCTTTTCAGAAGGAATCTGGGCCCATGCACGAGAACCAAAAATGCGAAAGTGGGTCACTCTCGGTTTGAGGCCGCTCCAAGCCTCCTATGGGCTCTTATCCTTGACATATCTATGGGGAAATCTGTTTTGGATGCATGTTGCATAGTTAAGTGCTTCAGCCCATAATCTCCATGGTAGTGACTTTGCATGCAACATGCAACATGCCATCTCCTTTAGAGATCTGTTTTTCCGCTCAGCAACTCTGTTTTACTGCAAAATGTAGGGAACTGTATGTTGCAACTGAATCCTTGCCTCATGGAAAATATTATGGATCTCATGATTTACATACTCTCCCCTATTATCAGTTCGGAGGAATTTGATCTTCTTTCCGGAATGTGTCTCAACCAAAGCTTTGAAATCTTTGAGGTGTTGAAATACCTCGGATTTTTTTCCTGAGAACGTAGATCCATGTAAAACATGAGAAATCGTCAACAAAAATGAGAACAAACCTCACTTTGTTGATTGATGGATGCATAAAAGGACCCATGAGGTCACTGTGGATCATATCTAAAGGTGTGGAAGCTCGCTGAGACTTTCCCTTGTCGAATTTCTCTTGAGGGTGTTTTCCAAGAACACATCCCTCACATACTCACTTGGAGAAATGGATGTATGGTAGACCATAAACTAATATATTCTTGCTAAGATGTTGCATGTATATGAAATTCAAATGTCCAAACCTTTCGTGCCTTATCCTACTACTTTCAACAACATGAGTAAGCAGTAAAGCAGAATCAGGTTCAATGAATTCATAAAATGTATACAATCTAGACTGATAATTTACCTCACCAGTTGCAACCCTAGAGTTGGGTTGCATGTCATAGATTTCCATGAAATTTGGTGTGAAGATGAATTTATTTCCGGTGCTAGAATTCGTCATCTGATACACAGAGAGAAGGTTGACATAAAGATTGGGAATATGCAACATATTCTCAAAGCTTCCGTTGGTGAGTTCAATCCTTCCTTTGCCGGTGAATTCGATAAAAGAGTTGTTACCCATCATAATAGGAGGAACTTTGCATGCATATAAAGAAGCATATACTTCTTTTTATTCAACCATGTGATGAGATTCTCCTGAATCAATGATCCAAGCATCAGGAGAGGAGTTGATGGCAATCAAGGCATGGCTAGAATTGTCTTTCTTGGAATTCAGATCTTCTGGCTTCTTCTTCTTTGCACCCTCGGGGATGCGATCTCCAAGGTTGTTTTTTTGAAGTATCTGAGACATATGATCTATTTGTTTTTTCATGCATGAAGATTCTGAATGGAATCCTTTGTGACAGTATGTGCATTTATCTCCTTTTCTTCCCTTTTCTCCTTTGTATCTAGAGGCATCGCTGAAGGGTTTTGTGTACCCTTCCTTCTTAGTAGGTGCATGATATTTCCATTTATCTTTATCTTTATATTTATGATATTTTTGGCTACCATCATGCACAATGGGTACATGCACCCTTGGGCCTTTGATTGTCCTCATGTTGATGAGCTTGGTTTGCTCTTGTGTCAGGGATTAGATAAAGTCCTCAAGAGAAGGCATCTTCCAAGTGGCTCCAGAAGAGAATCTGACAGTATGGAATGTGGATATGAATACAGAGAATTCAGGACCAATATTGGAGAGAATGGTGAGAACCATTTGTTTCTCCTTCGTCGATTTATCAACCCCGCAAGCTTTGAGTTGCGACAGTAAATCCTTGAATTTTGTAAAAAAATATTGGATATTGTTGAAGATTTTTGGATCCAATGTGAGCAGCTCCACCTCCAGCATGTATCTCCTCATCTCATCCTTTTTTCCAAATATCCCTTCCAAGGTTTTCTAGACTTCGTTGGGAGTCTTACAGGAAGATATGTGAAAAAAGAGATCGAGAGAAATAAGACTGCAAATTGTTTCAAGTGCCTCATCCATGTGATTTAAGTACTTGGATTTTTCTATGGCTGATGTCGACTCTGTATTTGTATTCATAGTTAAACTGTACAACCCTCTAGATCGGATATGTATGGATATTTTATCCTTCCATGAAAAATAGTTGTGAGGTGTAAGAATGAATTCTTTTTGGAATTCCATATTTTCGTTGTCTTCAATCTTTTGTACCTGCAATTTTTTTTATGTAAATGTATTGAAACTGCACATAATAGATCTAGATTTTTCTTAGCAGTCCGTCGGCTCTGATACCATGTAAATGTGTTAAACCTACACATAATAGATCTAGCTAAACAATAATACAAACATTTGAAAAGAGAATTGGATAAGGAATGTAAGGTCTCTTCCAACAGAGCCTTATAAAACATAAATTTAGATAAAGAAATGCAAATTAATCATTTTAAATAGTAATTTCTAAAATTTTACAGTCCATAATAGTCATAAATAATCATAAACAGACTACACAACATATTACACATTTTCATACATAAATTCATATCATAAATTTCATCCTTAACAAAATTAATATTGGAAAAATACCTCTTGAAGGAGGAGTATGTCCTTTTCTTTCCTGTTGTTGCAGATTGCTTAGAATTGTCCAAAACTGAACCTTTTCCTCCCAACCAGCTAGGAACAAAGCCTCTCCGGCTCCCTAGCTCCAGGATTCCTGGCCCACGAGCCCAAAACTCCCAACAACAGGTGCCCCCAAGTAACAGTCCTTCCACAAGCTTCTCTAGTCAAAACCCGTAATACAATCTTCCAATCTCCAAACAAAAATCCCTTCCAAATGCCCCAATACAATCTCCTAATTTGAAAATAATGCTCTTCCCAAAAGTCCCCCTCTCTTGAGTGGTTTCCCCCCTCATAACATCCTTCCCCATTCACTGCCTCTTCCTTTCATTAAGACTCACCCACCTTATCTTTCCATTCAATGCCAACCATCTTATCCCTCCATTCAATGGTTCCATCCTTCGATATGTTAAGTTTTCTTTTAATAAATTAAAATTTATTAAACTTAAATTAATTACCCAAATATTTAATGAGTTAATTAATTAATATACATTAAACAATTAATAATTCGAGACAATTAATTAATTAATTAAACTTAATATACTTTAAACAATTATTTAACTATGACAATTAATTATTTAACTAGGGTTGTTACATACACCCACCCTTTAAGAAACTTCGTCATGAAGTTAAAGTATTTTAAGATACAAGGGAAAGACACAGGGTTCAGACATTCATATCCAATAACCAACATTATCAGTAGGTAAGCCAAGAAAACTCATACATACTAGTGTACGTGTGCAAGAAATGCATGTGTAGCTAGTATATACAAGTCTCGTGCATGTATTAATAACAATAACTATCATCTCTATAGTAATTTCTATATGCATCCAATCCATTCAACAAGACTATTCATTTTATAAAAGACAATAACCCAAACAAATGTTTGCGAAATCCTTTAGTTACAATTATCTAGCTCAACGAAGTTATTCAGACAATTGTAGTTTAGTTAAGTAATTATGAATATACATATATACACTTTTTCTTTTCAAAAGGAAAAACAATAAATTTCACCATAAGACAAATATACATACACTCTCAACTATTTCTACTCATCCTTCCTCCCTAACTTACTTCCATCTTCCATTTCTATCCTTCTTCTTTTGGACTATCTTGGAGCGTCAACTATATTGACCTAACTCCAAATAGAACTCGTAAGTGGAAGTGTCACTATCTTGACCAAGCTTCCCTAGCAGGCAACTGACAATCATCATCACACGTCTAGGGGAGCGTGAGCTAACACCGCCCTCCCATGACTCCAGGTTTTAGAGGATACATAGTGAGAAATGCCTCCACCCCTCCTAACAAGAATAGGGTCCACACCCTACAATGGAATATACAGTGGCACCGTGTTGCTGGGAGTTTTGTCATCGTTTTTTTATTTTTGGGCAGTTCACCTCCTAAAATCCTGCACTGGTCCACATATCATAGCAATATATCCAAACCAATATAATTTCACATACAAGATTCATACCATATTGTTTCTCGGCCAGTGGTCATGACATCCACCTTCATCATTTTTTTAATTTTTTTTTTTTAAATTAAACTCTAAAATTTAAAACTAATTTAAAAATTTAAATTTTACTCTTAACAAATTTAAATTCAAAACTAATTAAAAATTTTAAATTTAAAAATGAATAATAATAATAAAAATAAATAAAATAAAACAAAGCAACACAATTTTTTTTTAAATAAATTGATATTTTTATTTTTTATTTTTTATTTTTAGAGGGCATTGTGGGTCCTCGCATGAGGCCC
>JZKD02S0920001.1:504685-525318 GCA_000966675.3 Picea glauca | reverse complement strand
GTTTGTTTAATTTGAAACAAATGTTAAAATTCATTTAACACTTGTTTCAATATGCATAATATTATACTATTTTCATTTCCCAAGAGTATATTGTTTATATATATATATATACATATAATTGTGTGCTTGGCTTGCAGGTTAGGTGGAGCTAGAGCTGGAGCTTTAAGTCTAAGCTTGGTCCTCGGGCCCAGATTTATATCTGATTAAAGGGTTTCAGGTCCCTTCTCTCAAGGTTTCCAGGTTGTAGGTTTTCAGAGCTGATTTCTATATATATCTACCCTGAACAATTTATTTAGGGTTTCAATATAACTAAATAAAATTTGTTTAAATTTTTGGGTGGGGTTTGTTTAAATTTTTGGGTGGGTAGGTAGGCCCTTAGCTACAGATTTTAAACCAGGGATCTGATACCATGTGTAAGGTATCTTCCAACAGAGCCTTATAAAACATAAATTTAGATAAATAAATTCAAATTAATCAGTTTAAACAGTAATTTCTAAAATTTTACAGTCCATAATAGTCATAAATAATCATAAACAGACTACAAAACATATTACACATTTTCATACATAAATTCATATCATAAATTTCATCCTTAACAAAATTATACTGGAAAAATACCTCTTGAAGGAGGAGTATGTCCTTTTCTTTCCTGTTGTTGCATTTTGCTTGGAACTACCCAAAACTGAACCTTTTCCTCCCAGCCAACTAGGAACAGAGCCTCTCCGGCTCCCTAGCTCTAGGATTCTATAAGGATTCCTGGCCCCCGAGCCTAAAAATCCCAGCAACAGATGCCCCCTTATAAAAATCCTTCCACAATATTCTCCAACCAAAACCCGTAATAAAATCTTCCAATCTCCAAAAAAAAATCCCTTCCAAATGCCCCAATACAGTCTCCTAATTTGAAAATAATTCTCTCCCCAAAAGTCCCCCTCCCCCGAGTGTTTTCCCCCCTCATAACCTCCATCCCCATTCACCGCCTCTACCTTTCATTAACACTCACCCACCTTATCTCTCCATTCAATGCCAACCACCTTATCCCTCCATTCAATGGTTCCATCCTTTGATATGCTAAGTTTTCTTTTAATAAATTAAAATTTATTAAACTTAAATTCATTACCCAAATATTTAATGAGTTAATTAATTAATTAATATACATTAAACAATTAATAATTCAGGACAATTAATTAATTATACTTAATATACTTTAAACAATTATTTAACTAGGGTTGTTATAAGGAAGAAGAAGGAGAGAAAGAATGTAAGAATTCTCATTGACTGTTGTGAGTAATGAATAATTTACACATGATATACTCTGTATATCTCAATGAGTTCGACTTGAGGTGAACCAATGGGACATAGTAGTGTCTAGAGTGATATGGAAACACACCAACAGTTACGGAAGTGAATTGCCACCTAGTCTAGTCTCTCAAGCAGTTACATGAGTGAACTGCCACCTAGTTAAGTTAACTAGTCAACTAGTCTTCAATTAACTGACTGAAAAAATAGTAGTGAGGAGTTAACTTAGGGAATCAAGGCTAATGCACCACTCTGGTGATGATACGAAGGCAAGGTCAAATTAACATGGTGATGATCCTAATGTTGCATGGTGATGATCCCAATGCAACATCTAAACTCAACTCAACTAGTCAAACTGAAGTGTCAACTGGGAGAGAATATTCTCTAGGTGGAATATTCTCCCCTAAAACATAGGAGACTGAATAATGACTAATTATGAATAATAAACAAGGAATAACCTTAGGAAAAAAAAATCCTAGGTGTGTGTGAAGTAACTCCAACAATACTAAATTTAAAAAAGTTTCTCTTTCAAAGTTTGTTGAGAGACTTCTGGGTGTGGTAACAGACTTGACATAAAGTCATATTCTTTATAAAATTTTGTTCACCGTCCTCTGGTTGTAGTAATAGACTCCACATACAATCAACTTTATATCTTTACTACGCATTTGTTCCATTATTCCTATGCATATGATTGCATCTGTTTCGATGGGCTTGCCCCTCTTTGAACGGATATTCTCCTCTTATTTGAAGGTGGGTATATAACCAGAGAATGACACTCTCAAAATTTTCTAATGCCTGCATCGACATGTAACTGGGAAAATTTAGTGGGAAGGAATTTTGGATTATGGACTTTGCAACACTTTTTGAAGATTACTTTATATTGCCACCTTCTACAAGAAGTTTGTCCCGTTCAGGTAACGATTTTGTTTCTGAAAATCACCTTTTACTACTGCCTTCATGTAATCATTTTATTTCATTATTTAGAAGAGAACTTAATGTAGTAGTGTATTCCAGAGATGTTTCCACCCAATATCAATCTTCTTGTTGTTTCCCTTTCTTTGAATAAGGAGAATGCATTTCTTTTGTTGTAGTGGATCCGATATTTGAAGAAAAAAAAAGGAATTTGATGCAGACGTCACCCTGTGCCCGTCTACTTCCACCAGGACCTTCTCTACTTTGACCCGAAGAGCTGTATCACTCTTCAAATCCCGTATCGGGACCTTTTGTTCCCCACATGATTCCCTATTGATCTCTCGGCAGTCTTCTCAGGAAATCGGGTTTCGCGTTATCGTGAAACCTGTGAGAACGTTCCTCATGCTACCCAAAACCCCGTAACTCGATGGGTCAAAGAGTCAATGCTTCCATTCTCGTCGGGGATTTCCCTATCGGGAGATCGACGCATGAAATGTCGAGGTTCGCTTGCACCACAAATCCCTAAACCCCAAACTCCGATATGCACGTGCGCTAATCTCCTCGCCACGTCACCTCCTCTCTCCGCTCTATTGGGAATCGCGAGATCGTGATTTCACTGGTTGCAATTCCTTTGCACTGCAAAACCTCGAATGCCGAATCCCGACTTCCCAGGATCTCGTGCCACCTGTCCCCCTAGTGATCAACGACTCGGATTAGATCGGGAAATCGCTAATTGCGATTTCAACAACTATGAAACTCTTGCCTTCGGGAAACCCGATATGTTGAATCACGATGGCTCTTGGTTCTTCCTGCACCTAAGGGTTAAATCCATCGGCACTTCTCCCTGATCTAACTGTCAGTGGGATTTCGTGAATCTATCCTGCGAACCCTGGCAGTTGATTCTCCTCCTTGAGGACTTCTTTCGCTTCAAAGCTTCTTCCGGATCGAACCTTCTCCTGGGTCCTTCTCCCATGGATCACGAAGGAACTATCCCTCCTGAGATTGTCAACTCTGACTCCCTCAGAGACTTGGCACACACTTCTCACGCTCGACCTTCAACCACTCTCAAGGTGTTGAGTCCTTCAGACTCTGTGCGCTCTTGCAACAACAGTCTCTGTCTTCTCCTGTTGTGATTTTACTACTGAGACTTCAATTCCAGCCTGCACTTCTCCTGCATGACTCTACCAACTTCTGGGTGAATGAGAATAAGGGTTTAACTGTCTAGCCTCATCAATGCACTCTATGCAGATGAATTCGACTGCACTCTATGCAGGAATCTCCTAGCTCAGACAGAGAAACAATTGAAACTTATTCTCCTCTCTCTCATACCTCAATTAAACCCCTGAAATCACATGCACAACATATTCAAAGCAAATGCATACAAAGAAAACAAACATTCATGAGCACGTAAACATCATACACAGAGAAACAACATCAGTTATGAAATTGAATCAAAGACTCTCTTCTATTAATTCAATTATGTACATGGGTGTTCTCCACAAGTTCTCTGCTTGCCCTTCTCTTCTTCTGAATGCTTTTCCTATGTTGGCTTATGTTACAATGATACAAAGGAGGGTGTCTATATCCGTTTTCCCTCTCGAAAACTGAAACTATCAAATCTACAATTAAATCCCTATCTAACAACATTAAATCCATTAAATGCCTTCCTATCTACTAAGGACGTGAGCTTAAAGGCTCAAGGTACCCTTTACAATACAAGTGCACTTATTTATGAATGACTTCAATAAAGAGTGGTGCAACAACTCCCAAGTATTTCAAAATATGTGTTGGCACTGTCCAGTTGTTTCCTCTCAATGTGCTAGCTCGCTTGATGTGTTGTGGATGCTCCTGCATCATACTCCTCGGCTTGGAAAATTTCATGGGCTCCTGTCCATGAGCTCTTGCATGGTTTTTCCATGCTTTTGGATAACTGCTTCTGTCTCCCAGCTGGCATCTTCCACTGGGTGATTCTTCCATTTTACCAGGTACTCAAAGTACTGCTTCCGTCTAGTCTTCTTTCCCACTCGCTTGTCCAGTATGCACTCCATCTGCGGTTTCTCTTCAATTGGTAATTGCTTCTGCCACTAGATCACTGGTTCCCCAGTTCTAGTCTCTTCTTCTCCAATCTTGTATGGGCATAAATCCGAAATATAAAAAATTGGAGATATCCTGATGCCATTCAGCAACTCAATTTCATACGCATTCTCTCCAAATTTCTTCAGGACTCTACATGGCCCAATCTTTTTCATCTTCAGTTTGTTGTATGTTCCCCTTGGGAACCTTTCCTTCCTCAAATGTGCTAGAACCAAATCACCAACTTCGAACTGAAGTTGTCTCTTCCACTGATCGGCTCTACGCTTGTACTCCTGATTTGATTTTATCAGACGCTGCTTCACCCTACTGTGAAGTTCTTTCATCGCTTCAGCTAATTATTCTGCACTCGCACTTCTAGTCACAGCTAGTTCTGACTCCCTGAGTTCAGAAACTCCCCTTGCATGTGTCCCATACAAAATCTGGAATGGAATCTTTCCTATACTACGATTCACAAAATCATTGTATGTGAACTCTGCCTGTGGTAATATCTGGTCCCAACTGCTGTGGTGCTCCATCACCAAGCTCCTCAGCAAGTTTCCAAGACTTTTGTTGACCACCTCAGTATGTCCGTCTGTCTGCGGATGGTAAGCTGAACTAAACGCTAAGTTAGTACCTAGCTTATTCCATAGCATCCTCCAAAAATGACCTATAAACTTGGTATCCCTGTCCGAGACTATGCTTCTCGGCAATCCATGAAGTCTAACAACCTCCTTGAAAAACAAGTTTGCGATGTGGGTCACATCGCTGGTCTTCTGACACAGAATAAAATGTGCCATATTCGAAAACCTATCTACCACCACAAAGATGGAATCAACCCCTCTCTGTGTCCTTGGCAAACCCAATACAAAATCCATGCTTATTTCCTCCCATGGCCTCTCAGGTATGGGTAATGGCTGATAAAACCATGTGTTTTGATTCTGGCCCTTCGAATGCTAACAAATCCGACACCTATCAACAAACCTCTTGACATATGATCGCATGCCTAACCAAAAATATGATTCGCTCATCTTGGCGAATGTTTTGTCGTGACCAAAATGCCCTACTAAGCCACCACTGTGCTTCTCCTTTAGCAGGTTCTCCCTCATGGATCAATTCAGAATGCATAACTGATTGCCCCTAAACAGTAATCCATCCTGGATCATATAATCTATCCATGGGCTCCGATCTCTGAGAACTGGGTTCTCGGCTGCTTCATGAGCTTCCCCGAAATCTGCATCTCCTGTGTACATGTCCCAGAGATTTTCAAAACCCAATGTTTTGACTTTGAATTCCTGAAATAACAAACATTTCCTGCTCAAAGCATCATCCACTTTGTTAGCAGTCCCTAAAATGTGTTTGATCACAAATGTGAAATTCTGCATGTACTCTACCCATTTTGCATGTTTCTGATTCAACTTCTCCTGTTGACTCACAAATTGCAACGCATGATTATCATTGTACAAAATGAATTCCTTGGGTATCAAGTAATGCCTCCACTTCTTCAACGCCTGTATAATAGCATAAAACTCTTTATCATATGTGGAGTATTTCAGCTTTGCTTCATCCAGTTTCTCGCTAAAATATGCAACTAGTCTGTCATCCTGACTCAAGACCCCTCCTACGGCATATCCTCTTGCATCACATTTCACCTGAAATCTCTTCTGAAAATCTGGTAACACCAACACCAGTTGCTCGGTGATCTTCCGCTTCAACAGATTGAAGCTTCTTTCAGCCTCTGTTGTCCAATGAAAATACTTGTGCCGCTTCTTCACTGTGTCCATCATCGCTGCGCTAATTCCACTAAAATTCCTAATGAATTTCCTGTAGAAACTAGCCAATCCATGGAAACTTCTCACCTCAAAAACATTCCTCGGTGATGGCCAATTCTTAATCACTTCCACCATTTCCGGATCCATTTTCAACTCATTTGTTGATATAACAAAACCAAAGTAAATGAGCTCCGTCTTCATGAAGGAACACTTCTTCATGTTGACCAACAGCTTCTCCTGCTGCAGTCTTCTCATTACAATGGCCAAATGCTTCAAATGTTCAGCCTTCGTCTTACTGAAGACCAGTATGTCATCCAGATACACGACAACAAATTTCCCGATGAATTCCCTTAGGACTTCATTTATCAGTCTCATGAATGTGCTTGACGCCTTTGTCAAGACAAATGGCATGACCAGCCATTCGTACAAACCTTTGTTTGTCTTGAACGTTGTTTTCCACTCATCGCCTTCTCTCATGTGAATTTGGTGATATCCACTCTTTAGATCAATCTTTGAAAAGTAATTTTCCCCACTCAGGCAATCCATCAGATCATCCATTCTCGGCAGTGGAAATCTGTAACTGATGGTGATTTTGTTGATCACTCTGGAGTCTGTACACATCCTCCAGCCTCCATCCTTATTCGGACTAAGCATTGTTGGAACATCACATGGACTTAGACTTTCCCTAAGCAGTCCTTTATCCAGCAGATCCTGTACCTGCCTTTTGACTTCCTCATTCTTCTGAGGCGTCAACCTGTATGCAACCTTATTTGGAAAATTGGCTCCTAGTATGAGATCGATGTGATGACTCACACTCTGCATTGGTGGCAACGAACGAGGTAGTTCATCCATGATGATATCAGTGAACTCTCCCAGTAGTTCCTGAATCTCTTCTGGCAAGTCATCCACTCTTGTGCTAGTCAGGACAATTCTTGGTTTCCTGACCACAAAGAATTGTGGATCTTCTTTATTCTCCATCTCTGTGAGAAGATCCTTCCCACTCATGAGAAGTATTGTATTTCTCACTTCCGGTTTCATCTCCTTGTCCTTTATCGGAAGCAATCTATGTGTTCTCCCATCCTTCTCCAAAGTGTATGTGTTCATTCTCCCATCATGAACCACATTTTTGTCATACTGCCATGGTCTACCCAACAATACGTGACAGACATCCATGGGAATGACATCACAAATTTTTTTATCATTATATCCCCCTATCTTGAATTCAACTAAACATTGTTTTGTAACACTCACCTGATGTCCCTTCTGTAGCCATGATACTTTATATGGACTCGGGTGATCTGTTGTCTCCAGCTCCAACTTTTCTACCATCTCAGTCGAAATAAGATTATCTGTGCTTCCGCTATCCACGATGACCTTTCATTTCCAGCCCTTGGTCGTACATGCGGTTCTGAATAGTCGGCTTCTCTGAGCTGTGTCCTCCACCTCCTTCTCGGGTGTTAAAAGGACTTTATGAATCCCAAGCGATATTCCACTATCTGCATCTTCGTTCTCGACATCACGCCTCTGTGCCTTAGCGATGTGAGCTTCTCCTCTGTCTGTTTTCCTATCTGGACAAGCAATGGCTTTGTGTCCATCCTTCCCACATGTAAAACATGTGATGATTCCTCCTCTACCTCTTCCTCTTTCTCTAGTACAAGGAAAAGTTTTCGCGTCAGCATAACTGCCACCCTGCTCTATATGTTGTCTCCTCAGCTCAGCATATTGCTGTCCTTGCTGTGAGGTTCCACCTCTCTCAATCTGACCCTGAGGTTTCTTCCATTCCTCCTTGGACTTCTGAAATTTCTCTTGGGCAACTGCCTTGCCTCTGGGCTGACTTCTACCTTTCCCTCGTTGATCTTGCTTACGGCTCAGCTTCTCCTCGGCTTTCAGAGACATATGGTAAGCATCCTCAACTGTTCTGATAGTTTCCATGCTTAATTCATCCTGAATGTCATATCTCAGACCATTCATATATCTCGCTACCTTCTCATCATCACTCTCCCGATGACCTGCTCTGATATTGAGTCTGTAAAACTCTTCGGTGTACTCCTTCACCGTCATCATCTTTTGTCTCAGGTTCTGCATTTTCCTGAACAGTGTGATCTGATAATCCCTGGGGATGAATTTTGATTTCATCTTCGCGGTCATCCTGTCCCAGCTCTTGATCTTCTGTTTTCCTTTGGAACGTCTATCTGCCTGTAGCTCGTCCCACCACAATGTTGCATGTCCCTTCAATCAGGTGACAGCATGTCTGATTTTCTTATCCTCTTCGATCTCCTCATAATGGAAGTAGGTGTCAAGAGCTCGGATCCAGTCCAATAGCTCTTCTGCATCCAGGCTTCCCTCGTAGACTGGAATGTCCATTTTGGTCTTTGAACTCATTCTAGCAATAGCTTTTATCAATCGCTCTGTTGATGCGTCCTCTACTGTGACTTCTTCTTTGTGTCCAACTTCTTCTTCAACTTCGGAATCATTAAGATCCCCTGCACCAACTCCATGTCTTTGCGTTGTTTCCATCTCTTCGAGTCTCGCTCTGAGATCTCATATCTGTCGCTCCATCTCTGGATTCCCTGCTGGCCTACCCCTTCTTCTCACCTCCCTGTCTTCAGGATCAAGTGAATGTCTTTCTCTTCTCGGTGGCATAATGTATTCCCTTCTCTGCTACTGAAGCAAAGACTTCCCTCTCTAATACCACTTGACGCAGATGTCACCCTGTGCCCGTCTACTTCCACCATTACCTTGTCTACTTTGGCCCGAAGAGCTGTATCACTCTTCAAATCCCGTATCGGGACCTTTTGTTCCCCACAGGATTCCCTATTGATCTCCCGGCAATCTTCTCGGGAAATCGGGTTTTGCGTTATCGCGAAACCTATGATCACGTTCCTCGTGCTACCCAAAACCCCGTAACCCGATGGGTCAAAGAGTCAATGCTTTCGTTCTCGTCGGGGATTTCCCTATCGAGAAATCGACGCATGAAATGTTGAGGTTTGCTTGCACCACAAATCCTCGAACCCTGAACTCCGATATGCACATGCGCTAATCTCCTTGCCACGTCACCTCCTCTCTCCGCTCTATCAGGAATCGCGGGATCACGATTTCACCGGTTGCAATTCCTTTTCACTGCAAAACCTCGAATGTCGAATCTCGACTTCCCAGGATCTCGTGCCACCTGTCCCCCTAGCAATCAACGGCTGCGATTAGATTGGGAAATCGCTAATCACGATTTCAACAACCATGAAAATCTTGCCTCCGAGAAACCCGATATGCCGAATCCCGATGGCTCTTGGTTATTCCTGTACCTAAGGGTTAAATCCCTCGCCACTTCTCCCCGATCTGACGGTCAGCGGGATTTCGTGAATCTATCCTGCGAACCCTGGCCGTTGATTCTCCTCCTTGAGGACTTCTTTCGCTTCAAAGATTCTTCTGGATCGAACCTTCTCTTGGGTCCTTCTCCCAGGGATCATGAAGGAACTATCCCTCCTGAGCTTGTCAACTCTGACTCCCTCAGAGACTTGGCACACACTTCTCGCGCTCAACCTTCAACCACTCTCAAGGTGTTGAGTCCTTCAGACTCTATCCGCTCTTGCAACAGCAGTCTTTGTCTTCTCCTGCTGTGATTTTACTACTGAGACTTCAAGTCCAGCCTGCACTTCTCCTGCACGACTCTACCAACTTGCACCAACTTCTGGGTGAATGAGAATAAGGGTTTAACTGTCTAGCCTCATCAACGCACTCTATGCGGATGAATTCGACTGCACTCTATGCAGGAATCTCCCGGCTCAGACAGAGAAACAATTGAAACTTATTCTCCTCTCTCTCAGACCTCAAATAAACCCTTGAAATCACATGCGCAGCATATTCAAAGCAAATGCATACAAAGAAAACAAACATTCATGATCACGTAAATAGCATACACAGAGAAACAACACCGGTTATGAAATTGAATCAAAGACTCTCTTCTATTAATTCAATTCTGTACATGGGTGTTCTCCACAAGTTCTCTGCTTGCCCTTCTCTTCTTCTGAATGCTTTTCCTATGTTGTCTTGTGTTACAATGATACAAAGTAGGGTGTCTATATCCGTTTTACCTCTCGAAAACTGAAACTATCAAATCTACAATTAAATCCCTATCTAACAGCATTAAATCCATTAAATGCCTTCCTATCTACTAAGGACGTGAGATTAAAGGCTCAAGGTCCCCTTTACAATACAAGTGTGCTTCTTTATGAATGAATTCAATAAAGAGCGGTGCAACAACTCCCAAGTATTTCAAAATATGTGCTGGCGCTATCCAGCTGTTTCCTCTCAATGTGCTGGCTTGCTTGATGTGTTGTGGATGCTCCTGCATCATAATTGCGCAATGCTTGAATTAAGTGTCTTCCTAGTCATAGAGTGATTCCATCACCATCTTTCATTTTCACATATTCTTTTATTTATACCTTCTTTCTTTTTCTTGGTGGTGGATCCTTATATCCAAACCAAGATGATGGAAATAAACTAGCTCTAGCTTTAGGGAATTTGGTCTCTTCTAGGAATCTGAGTTGACTATATATTAATATAGGTTAAATTTAAATGGTTTATGTGTGCAACCTAATGTTAAACATAGAAAATACAATTTCTTATTTCTTAAAATATAGAACAATGTATTTTTTTAACACATGGCTATTCGAAAAGTTTCAGGCATTGTTTGGGATTCACATCCTTCAAGGATGTTAATTAATCACACAATTAATATTTCTTGTGCTAATGAAATCGAGCCGTCGTCCACTATGGAAATTGGATTAACACTGTAATGTCAGATAATTGATGTCTGACATGTACCTAATGTCAAGGTCAATATCGCACAAGACACCCAACGTCCAAATATTTCTGGACTCAGAGCAACATTGTAGTCGTCGTGACAAAGAAACTCTAAAGTCAATGTTATTTGTAGGTCTAACAATCCTACAGTCTAAGTTCTTTGACAATGACAACCCTGCTTGTTCATCGCATTTCCACACTGAAGTCAATAGCACCGTTCCCATTAACACCACTAGTGTCGATGTCCGAAGCTGAAACTATCTAGAGCATGGAGTCACCACTAGTGTGGATGCCTGAAGGTGAAACTACCTGGATCCTGGGATCATGACTTCTTACACTTCACATTAGTATTAGTAGTGATTGAAATTTTATTGTATGTCCATTCTGTTACTACATCCAGAGGTCGCTCAACAATCTTTGACATAGAAACTAGTTGTCTGTCAATTCTATTACAACTTTGGCATAAAGCGTTCTATAATTTTATAATGTTGATTCAAACACGCATAAAGTTTCTCATGTTCGTGAGGATACAATTTTATAATTTCCTTCTGAGTGTATTCGAGCATGGAGTAATATTTGGCATCACTTCCGAATATTCCAAACCATTTTGTGGGCCGCGATGTTTGCCACCCCTATGATGAAAGATATATTTTGATGTGATCTGCAACATTTGATACACTTTCCAGATATGTGTTGCTGGAAGAAGCCACGTACTTAAACAGAGGAGCATTTTGTAGGTGACTTGGACCTCCCTTCTAATTTACATCAATAAAATAAAGAAATTCAACATACAAATCTTTAGGAAGGCCTTTCAACCAAATAAATGATCGAATATAGGGAGAATAATAGTCACAACATACTTGAATTTTTTTTTCTCATCTTTTGTTGGCTAACATGATTTTTCCCCCAAATATGACATCACATAAAACCACTCCCTTGTCTTTGAATTGGGTCTGAATAGCATCTCTAACTTGTCTCAGATGTCGACGACCAGGAACATTACAAGGAAGGCACCTTAAACCCCAATTTTTTGATGATAGAGGGAAATTAACACTTACCAAAGTATGGAATGTTGAATAAGCAACTAATGAAGGTAGGCCATATCTAGAAGAGACAAGATATTCAAAAATCTGGGATAGATCTAGCTGGCAACATCAATGAATTCCAAGACCCGAAATTGATATTCAACTCATTTTTTTTTACCAAGCAAGCATTTGATAATGAAATTGAAATCTACAAAATATTTTCTACGTGCTTCATTATTGTACATATTTTCTTTTTATTTTTGGCGACAACCCCAATCACAATCATTATGGAAAATGCATTTAAATTTCATAGAATATCTGCTAAACTTTTTCAAGACAACTATTTTGGGAAATAATCTCAACTGTATTTTGTAACCCATTTTATCTGAATATAGAATATTTGAGGTTTTTGTATGGTGTTTTCCAATCTCTGGTATAGTTTTTTATTTTATTTTGTAATTTTTTTTGTGTGTGGTTAAACATGGACGATAAGCTTTTCTTTCTGTTGCCCAACACTTTAATTTAAATAAAGGCTACTCTGTATGCTCCTTACATTTTACATGGAAGAATATTTTGTGATAAGCCATACCTATGTGGCACTCGCCCTATACTTAAGAAAGAAATGGGAGGATCCATCCTACTTTCATTCTTTAGGGTCCAGTACATAGAATGAATTAATGACTCTATTTCAATAAGGAAACTCAAGTGTTGACATCATGTTCCTGTTCAATATTTTTCATGTATTACAACTTCTTCTATTTGATAATATCTGTGCATATAAAAAATGTTACATCAAATGTGTGTGTGTGTGTGTGTGTGTGTGTGTGTGTATATTATTTCTTTCTATTGTTTATGGGTTTCAACGAAATTTGTGAACCAAACACAATCCTGCAAATTGGAAGATGCTTTACGTTTGGACCAGAAATAATCTATTAATATATATTAATATGAATACTATTGGAATAAATATAAACACTTTCTCTTTAAATTTTCCTTGTTTTCCTCCCCTCTATTATCCTTTTGTGGTTCTATATTTAATCGCATTCCTATGATCACAGCTTCCTAGATTCGCTGATTGGAAGGTGCTCATATTTACTTATATCTTCACACCATGAGCACGATCGACCACGGTCCCTTTCAATACTTAGCCAATTATTTGACCATCAGGTCCTGGGTTTGCGGTATCCAACACTTATGTCCCCTATTCTGTCATATACATATTGCCCCCCAAAAACTTCTATGATATGCAATTTATGCTTTTACTAGTGAGAAATCACCAGGGGTTTGAAAAGATTTCCATTAATAAACAAACAATTGATGTTGTTCTATGAGATACTTAGCCCTTTTTCCCTTTTCTTATTCCCGTCTATTATCTATTTCTAGTTATATACTTAGTCTCCTTTCTATGATCGTGGGTTCCCGGGTTGGTGGGATGACCAATGTTCATCTCCATCTATATCCTCACATGATGAGTCTGACCAATCGTTGTTCCTTTCCATACTTATCCAATTTTATGGCTGCGGTTTTTGGGGATGGCACTTTCGAACTCTGTTGCTTCTTGTTCCATTATATACATCTTGCACTAAAAAAATTTGTGATATACAATTCCACCGTGGACTCCTCGAACTTGTAAGATTCACTCTACCAGGGATCAAAAAAGTTTCAAATCATCTGTCACTGCCTTCCATCCCCACTAACTTCGTTGCCTTCCTAATTCACATTAATTATTGTCTTACTAGTGACAACTAAGCACATTGGTACAAAACAATTGGCATTAACAAGTAAAAAAACCTCTAGGACATCTCTCATTAACACGCATTAAACCTCCATTTATAGTACTCGGAACAACCATCATTCCTTTCTATACTTACCCAAATTTTTACACATGTTATGTGATATACATATTGCACCCAATAAATTCCTTGATCTACAATTCCACCCTGGGCTCCTCCAACTCACAAGCTTCACTATACCCAAATTCATAAAAAATTTCAAATCATTTATGGCTCTCTTCCATCCTTGCCACAATCGCGCCCTTCCCAATGCACATTAATTATTCTAGCCTCTAAATTAACTTCCATTGTTCTGTGACCTACAAATAACACTCGAACCTCTACGATATAAAAATTGACTGTCAGACATCCGACATTGTCCCCTCTTCCATGTTACACATTATTCATTCAAATGTTTTGAGTGATACAATTTGTTCGTCGGGACCTCATGTCTTCTGGGGAGACCTTTTCACCCTATTTTGGATCCTCAGGTTGGCGGATTCACGAAATCTCCAATTCCTAGTCATTGTTTCTTGTGCCGGCCATCCTCATACTTATTTCCAAATATGCAACAACAAAGGTTTAATGTTAATACTTCATCGTGAAACAACTGTAAATATCATCATTAATAAGAAAAATCCTCGAGGACTAACTATCCCTATACAACTTGTCCGGAAACATGCAGAGAAGATCTTGCTAGGTAATGGAAAATCTTTTGCAAATTTCAATATATTAGCGAAAAAAATTCTAGGCTATTGTTTCCCTATTCCATACTTAGACATTTTTTATATTGCAGGTTCCTGGACTGACGGGCTCAAAATTGTGTTTTGAATCTTCTGCGACTTGCAAATAGTGCCCAGAGTTTCACGATATACAATTTGTCCGTTGGAATGACCTGTCATGTGCCCGACAGTCCGTCTTTCCTTTCACTACTTAGCCACAATTTGGATATATGTCCATGATGTGGTACAATTATTGTGTATTGATTTTGACCTACCATTTCCCTATTCCATACTTAGACATTTTTTCAATTACAAGTTCCCAGACTAGTAGGCTCAATACTGTGTTTCCAATGTTCTGTGACTAGCAAATAGTACCCATATTTCTGCGATATACAATTTGTCCGTAGGAATACACCATCATGCCCTCTTCCATGTTACGCATTCTACAGTCAACAATCCCAAGAGATACAATTTGACCCTTGGGCCCTCACCTCTGTTGGTTGTATTTTGTATCCCTATTTTTAAGCGCCACCAACTACTTTCGATAATTAGCCATTCCTTAATTGTTGTTTCCTGTCCCCGCCACCTTCCCACTTATTTCTGGATATGCAATTGGAAATATTTAATTCTAACACTTCCTGATTCATGAACCTTAAACATTTCATTAATGAGAAAAAGGCTTGAGGAGATCTTCCACACTTCTTCCATATACAAATTGACCATTGGACTCCCATATCATCCCCTCTTCCATGGTACACATATTGCACTCAAGTTCCAAGACATACAATTTGACCCTCAGGAAGTCACGTCCGCAAGCTGGATATATGTCCATGACATGGTACATTTATTGTGTATCGAGTATAGCCTACCATTTCCCTGTTCCATACTTAGACACTTTTTCGATTACGGGTTCCTAGACTGGCGGGCTCAGGACTATGTTTCCAATGTTCTGTGACTAGCTAACAATACCTAGAGTTCTATGATATGCAATTTTTCAACAAGAATACACCATCATTCCCTCTTCTGTGTTACACATTTTTCAGTCAACACTCCTGATAGATACAATTTGACCCTCGATCCCTCACCTCTGCAGTTTGTATCTCGTAACCCTATTTTGAAGCACCACCAACCGCTTTCGATAATTAGCCATTCCTTAATTATTGTTCCTTGTCCCCGCCACCTTCCTAATTATTTATGGATATGCAATTGGCAAGATTTAATGCTAACACTTCGTCATGCATGAACCTTAAACATGTCATTAATGAGCGAATGGCTCGAGGATATCTCCTACACTTCTTCCATATACAAATTGATTGCCAGACTCCCATATCATCTCCTCTTCCATGATACACATTTTTCACTCAAGTTCCGAGACATACAATTTGACCCTCGAGAAGTCATGTCTCCTGGGGAACCATTTTCACCCTAATTATAATGCCCGTTTGATCGCTTTCCATACTTTCCCATTTCATGGAATCTCTTTTGTGGATCCTCGTGTTGGTGGGTTCACAAAATCTCCAATTCGTGGTCACTATTTATTGTGCTCGCCACCTTCTCACTTCTTTCAAAGTATGCAAAGACTAAGATTTAATGCTGAAAGTTCATCATGCAACAACCATACAGATTGTCATTAAAAATAAAAAGGCTCGACGAGACAATCGCATTGACTATTGCCACAGAACTTGCCTAGAGACGTGCATAAAATATCTTTCCACGTAATGGGATATATATTACAAGTTTCAATATATTAGCAAAAATGAGTCCGCCCAGCCGTTTCCCTATTCCATACTTGAGCCACTTTTTCGATTGTGTGTTTTTGGATAGGTGGGCTTATGATTTCACTTCCATTTCTCTATGTCCTGCAAACAGTACCTGGAGTTTCCCTATATACAAATTTCCCTATGGAATGTCCCATCATGCCCTCTTCCGTGTTATGCGTTTTGCACTCAAAAAGTTTTGAGACATACACTTTGACCCGCAGGCTCTCACCTCTAACATTTGTACCTTGTAACCCTATTTTGAATCCCATCCCTGTGACCTTCGTACTTATTTCTTAATATTCAACTAGTAACCTTTCATGCTAACAACTCACCATGCATGAACCGTCAACATTATCATTAATGAGTGAAACGCTCGAGGAGATATCCCATTAATACACATTAAACCAAGATCTGCGAAGAGTTATATTATCCCTTTCGATTGTTCATCTCAAACATGGGTCATGATATTGGCCCGTTCATGAAATATTTAATCCTTAATTGCTCATTGTCATACCCGCCATGTTCACACTTCTAGGTATGAAACTACTAGTCTTTAATGCTAACAATGCATCATGCAACAATCGTCGAAATTGTCATTAATGAGAGAAAGGCTCGAGGAGAACTCCCATTAACACACATTGGAACACATCGGAACAAGATTTGCACAGGGTTATAATATCCCTTCCAGCTCTTCATTTCAAACATCGTCTAGAGAAAACCAACTTTCTTGTAAACTTATGGTAGCAACTCGACAACAGTTCTGTGGAGATACAATGAATATCTTTGGACATGAGGACTAGAACTTCCAGTGGTCCAGGGCATACTCTTACTATTCATCACGTTCCGCCCATAATGAAGTGATTTGGACCTATGGAATCACTCATACAGGTTGTGTCCCTGATGTTTTTGACTATAAGGAGGCGGTCTCTTGGTGCACCAAAAAATATATTTCAAGCCAAATAATTATTCCACTGCATGACCATTCTCCTATTTATTCATCACCTCAGGTCTTCTGCAACATGTTAAGATTGTCAGAGCCAACATTAACCTTCACAGGACAAGACTGCAAGTAGTTCCTAGAAAAACATGATAACGGGTTGGACCTCTTACTCGAGTTCCTCGAAGACCCAACAACATTTCCTGAAGATATCACAAATTTGCAGGTCAGTTCCTTTAGAAATCCATCCTGGGAAATTGCTTGGTTGTTTACAATAATAACAAGACATGAATCCACGAAAAGCATTTTTTGTATAGTTATTTACATTTTGTACTTCACAATCAAGAAACAATTCATTTTTTATTTGGGGAAGCTAATTTACATTGAAATATGTTCCCAATTGTCACGATTCAAAGAAGAGAATAAATTTTGTATGTCATCCTACTTGATTTTTGTAATAGTGCATTGTTGTCTGTTTCCAAAACTGTCTTTGTCCAAGAAAATAAACTATGAATTCGACCCAGTAACATTTTGGTCCCAAGCCTTGTGGAGGAACAAGGCCTCCCATTGTTTTTATGAGGTTTTTAATGACTTCATCTCATTTTTAAAATATTTATTTTTAGGAAAGGATGCTCCCCGGATGTCTGGCCAGGCAACCAAGTTTTTGGATAGGAAGGATACACTTGAATGAAAGGAAAATTACAGTGTAATAATGATGTTTGGCTCCAAGGAAAATCCTACTTTCCTTCCATGTCACATCACAAACAAGATGTTTGTTACAGAAATAAAAAGGAAATACAACAACTAGTTGCATTTTTTCCATGGCAAGACAAATAAACAATTCATTCCTCTGCCCTAGAAATTCAGGGACTTCTTATTCAAAAACATCAACAATATTGAAGAATTCCTAGGTCATTTCAAGAAATTGAACCTAAAATATGCTGAAAGGATAAAAGGGTTCGACCCTAAAGGGATTTTTTGAGAACATTTACTATCATTTGGCTTTAGAAGCTCTTTTATCCATAGACTTCTGACCAAAGACAATGACAGTGACGAAAACACTCTTGCTTCTAACGATTGTGACATAGAGACATTGCAAAGCGCAATTGAATTGAATAGACCACGGGGAAAAGGATCTGGTGAGAAGAGTGTCCAGTCCCCAACCAACAATCCCAAGAGTATGACATGATGGAGCATCGCTTCAATGGCCCACCCTAGTAGAAAATCAACCAAGAAATATTCAAATGGAGGAGGAGATAAGAACCCTCCTCGTGGAAAAATTGATGGTTCTCACAAGATTCCCCTGACGAAGAAGAGAAAAAACATTGTAGGGCAGGCAAAATAACCCAAAATTGAAAGTGAGGAGATGCAACTTGAAAATTTTGTGGATTCCCTGTTGCACAAAGTTGATCCTCCCACAGATGCGATGCAAAATAGTTCCACAATGGAAATAACCGAGACCAACATTTTTTACGAAGATGAATCCTTCGTATTCCAGAGTGTTGTTTTTGATAGCCAATCTAAAAATTTAATTATTGAAGATAGAGATGTAACAAATAAGAAAGGGAAATGTCAAAGATTAACTTTAGGAAAATGTGGTCATCCAAAATCTGTTGATTTCACCATGCAATCGTTGATTCTCTTGATGATGCCATTGGAGGAATTGAAGCAGAGAATTCCAAACTGAATGGCCGAATCAAGGAATTGGAGGAGGCTTTCATTGCTACCCCAATGTTTTCCAGTCCTTTGGAAAAAACCATGCTTGCTACCCTTGCAACCAATTTAAAAGGATCCTCCAACCTTATTACATCTTGTAGATCCTATGTAGAGAAGAACATCAAGAAAATAATGGAGCTAATTACTGAAGCCTGAGAAACATCACAAAATATAGCTTCCTTTCGAAAGAGGGAAAATGATTTGTAGGAAAATTTGCAGACGAATTTAAAAAATGAATAATGTTTCTATGAACAGACGGTGATCCCTTTTTCCAACCATGCAATCAACATATATGATCTGAAAATAAGACAAGAGGATCTCCCCTCCCCAAAGCAGACCAAAAAATTAAAATCATGTTGGAAAGAGAAAGTTAATAACCTGCAACTCATTGTCGAATCATGTGAACAAGCCATATCAGAGAAAGAAGAATTATTTAGAAACCTGGCCCAAATAGACTTAGATGGAAGTACCAATGAGGTTCAAGACCCAAAATTAATCCTCAAATACTTGTCCTTAACCAAGAAATACTTCGATGAACATATTGATATTTTAAAGGGGTTGTCTTTCAAAAAGTTTTACGACATACTTGAATATGGTGAATATGATGTCGAGAAATGGCTAGTGGACTATTTGACACACAATGAAGAAATTGAACATGCTCTGCATAATATTTCTATGGATCTAGGGAAATTATAAAATGATCTTTTTGACATAGAAATCTATGATGAAATCAATGTGACCCCCAATAGACGCTACATTGAAGAATGGATCCAAAGGAGAATGGACAAGCTCACCAACGAAGGGCAACAACCGGTTGGCACGATTCCAGTGGTCATCAATGAGAGAAAAAAAAACATATCATCTCCATAGTAAGTCTATACTGATCACATCTTTCTTTCTTTATCTATCCATTTATTCTACCTCTTTAAATAGAAATCTCTAATGAAAGATGCATAACTTCCAATTTCTTCTTTTCAGGTCTTCCACTCTACCGTTGCACACTTCTTCTTTCTACAGTCCTATTTCTTGTACTCATTTATTTTATGGTCTGTCAAAGCCCCAATCCCAGTCTATATGAGAAACACATTTAAATTTCCATAAATATGGAACAGATTCAAGAAATATGTAATAGACATTATTAATTTTTGATAAATTTCTAAGAAAACTAATTCGGGAACAATTTTTGTGGGCTGCTTTCAAAATGTTAAATTTTTTTTCTTCAACTATGTTGGATGTCAGGAAATTGTGTTTATTATATTTGAATGTTTAATGTGTGTCATTCCTGGTCCTTTTTTCTAGGAACCTTTATTTCAAGTCATTGAGACAAAAAATTTCTAAGTCCCATGTTTGAACTATACACACCCCAGGAAAAATTTTCCTCCTTCGCATATTAACCAGATATTAATATAATTTTATGATTAACTAAATCGAGAGGTTCTTTGGGGGTCATATACCAACCCAATGTCTTATGGTTGGTCTGTGACACATTGCCACAAGTAATCCTCTGCATGGATACCACCTGTACTATAAGTTGTTTTCCACGTGTCTCTTCCCAGTCCCGCCATAGCAGTGCATTTATTCCCATTCCAACCTGGCAAGGTCTATGCTAGCATGCAACACTTGTTTAAATTAACACTGCTATACATTTTCTAATGTGTTATAATGATGATGATTAACGTCCACTAAGACCTAATTAGTCTATCGGACCTTAAGAGGGTAAGTGATTACTTGTGATCCTTTAGAATTTTGTTTCTGTGCTCGAAAATCATTAAGAGAAGCTTTCCAAGATCACCATACTTTTGTTGAGTTAAGAGGTTAGGAAGGTTGGTAGTGTGATCAATATTTTGAAAA
>JZKD02S0920001.1:473691-501945 GCA_000966675.3 Picea glauca | reverse complement strand
CTATGCAATAATGTGACCTTGGTATATAGTTTATATATGTTTATAACCAAAATTTGTGTCTTGAAACAACTTGAAAAAAAGCACAACATTTTGAAATAAGGAAAAAATAATAGGAGAATCCTTCCAAACTCCAAAAATAAAAATAATGCTAATAGAAATAATTGATTCAAGGGAAATACAACTATAACCTTCCAAGAAAGGAAATGTGTTTTAGATTGATATGTATTGTATAGAAATATAAAACCTAGATATATAACACTACTTTGGCCATTGAAAGATATGTATAACCATTTTCTAAGAGTGAAGGTGATTTTGTGGAACATGGACATATAAAACAAAACAAAACAAAAAAGACAAATAGAAAACTACAAGTGTGGAACTGCATACCAATATCGGTATGTATCCTTCAACCTTATTCTTGTCAAATTCAATTACCCCTAGTCGCCACAATAGATGACAAGAAAACATGCCTACACTAAGCAGTGAACCAAACATAAAAAAAAACACAAATAAATAACACTATAAATTCATTGATCATAAAGACCATTTTGAACCTATTCATTATGTGCATCCTACAAGATTCTCATAGGCAGAAGATAATAGAAAGGAGAGGACAAAGGCAATAGGTGGACATAGTTTTTTGACCCACAGAATAAAAGCATTCCCTATCACTACACCCCGACAGATGGTTCCCCTTGTGAGAGCTTCGAATTCATTTTATAAACCCCTTTGCATTGAAATTTTATAAATAGCTATGGCACAATATCCAAGATGTAGCAGTTGGCATATGAAGATGCATGGTTTCCAAGAACAGAAAATCAGACCACACAGAAATATGTTCTGCAACAAATTTTTGAGGCAGGGACTCCTACCATTGAAAAATATTGCCTACAAGGTGCAAAACACCAAGTAGAAAAAAAGGAATAGCAACGAAATGATGGCACAAAATATTACCCGTCAACGAGGGATGACAAGAGATCATCCCCAAAACTTGGAAACTACAAAAACATGTCCAAAAACTTGCAAAGTTGAATAAAAAGAAACCAGTGAACAACCATGAAGAGGTGCAACTGCAACTGCGTTCATGGATTCACTGCATGAACCAGTGAAACCAGTGCAAAAATCACAGTGGAAATGGATTATGCATCGCATAGACTACCATGGTTTGCATATATCAAAAACTGTTATATCTAGATGTGGAGATAGTTTGTTCAATGCAATTTGTTGTTTGGTAGCAGCAAAGTTCGATGTGCAGTCATTGTGTCTTTACAATGTACAATCCTTTTGCAATGAATTTATAGGCAGTAGCCAACAAGATTTTAACTTCTTGCATCAACACCTTTCGCCATATCTCCTAGAAAATATGTCAAAAATTGGAAGTTGGCAAGAATACCTTATAAACATGGCACTACCATATGAAAAAGGAAATGTGGAGGGTGTCATATTCTGTTTGCAATGGATATCTATCATATTCAGTGTAAATATCTAGTTCAGGTCAGCCCTGCCAGATGGCACTGTCCATTCCTGGTCTATTGATTCAAATTATGATCGAACAATTGACATCCTCTCGTTGACAAACAGATATGACACATATCCATTATCAACCTTTTCTTGGACATATCATTGGTTCGGGGTTCAATGTCGATGCCACCCAAACCACATCGAATCTGCATACACGTGGCATGCTTTTTAATGAGAGTGAAACTCCTCCCAGTTACGATAAGCCCATATAGGGCTTAAACAAAAAATGTAGGCTAAGTTATCACAACTTGAAAAAGGTCATGCGTGAAATTCGTCCCAGTTGTGATAAGGCCATACAGGTCTTAAACAAAAAATGTAGAGTAAGTTATCACAACCTCAAAAAGTTCAAACATGAGAGAGAAAAAAAACATTGGTGGTATAGGAAATACTGTCGTTCCAATGTCCAGTGTCAATGCCAGCCAAACCACATCGAATGTGCATAAATGGTGCATGTTATTTAATCAAACTGAAGTTCATCCCAACTACCATTATGTCATCTCACCCTTGAACAAGAAATATATACTAAGTTACCACAACTTGGAAAAGGTCATATGCGAGAGAAAAAATACATTGCTACGCTTCCTTCTAGAGAGAAAATGACATATCACAATCTAAAAAACATTGTTCGTGCACAAAACAACATAAACATGTACGGTTTCATATCCCACAATGATCATGCAATTGTTTGAGAGGAAATAATCACATTTCATGGGCTAGAAGAAACACTGTGCACTACTACCAATGAAAACCAGCAAACACTTTCTTCCCATACTTCCCAACGAAAGAAAGATGCAATACAGACCTACATGAAACAAATAAAAGACACTCCTTACATTTCATGTGGAATTTTTGATCAATTGAACTTTGCAAAAAACAGTAAGTCTTTCATGCCTGATTTGGAAGCAGAATACCTCTGCTTGATAGCACATGATAAAACATTTTCCAGTGGCAAAATTTGTCTTCCATGCAAATGGTCGCTTGAAAATGGAAAACTCCCACAATTTGAAACCATTGACCAAATAAGATGTAATGCACCACTACCAGATGTAATTGCACTTATGGAACTTGAAGAGAGACTTGTGTCTCTGCGAATTGCATTTCCACAAATCAGGACCTGGGGATATAAACGACCCCATATGGGCTTACCAAGATCAATTATTAATGTGCTTGTTCAACTAGATGTTGTGCAAAAATCCTTGCCACAATTCATTAGCGTTACAATGACAATTGATGTGGCTCTCAAAAGACGTTTGCAATACAAAAAAGTGTATCAAACACACAAAGTGCATGTGCATGCTGTTATGAAAGAATTAAAGGAATTATGTTCTAGGGCCCTGTACAAAGCACATAACATTTGTATAAATAAGAACTGGAACAATGTTCTTGGAGAAGAGGATGGAAACTCTATAGAGATTCTTGAAACTGCTAGTCAATTTGATACAAGTGATGAATCGGAGAATGATATACTTGTTGAAACATTGATGCATGGATTCACTGATTCACGGTGCATTCGTGAATTGCAAGACAATATTGCCAAAATTTCACCTACTGAAGGGAAACATCCACTTGGAATATTCAAGGAAAAATTCATTGAGGAAATGAACTTCCCAACACTCCTCTATGGAGATCCACATCCCACTGACATTACAGAATGATTTAGTTATCATAAAATAGTTCGATGGGAGATGCTAAATTCAAGCAGTGACTTTTCCTGTCACATAACAAATTTGTTTTTCAAAACATTGCGCATAATAATAGAGCAAGTTTTGTCTTACATGTGGGTCCGAATAAGAAAAGGCCAGTTATAAGGAAGAAAGTTGTTGGCCAAGGATGTCAAGTACAAAGTAGACCTAGAAAAGATCATGAAATCTGATATTGGATACATAGATTTCAAAAACATTCACATCTCTCCTAACTATTTTCAAAAAAACAAGAAAACTATTTTTGCAATGATCTGACAATTGGGCCAGCCAACATTTTTCATCATATTTACAAGTGGAAAGCATTGTTTGGATCCATTGGTGGTTGTCATATATGACTTGGATAGCAATAGGAAATGTAAAAATCAAACTGATACACTAGAAAATAATGACATTGACTACCTTATAAGAAAAAACCCAGTGACATGTACTCACTACTATAGACATAGAATAAATGCTTTGAGACAATTGATATTCCACAAGAAACATTTTTCAAAAAAATATCATACTACTTTTTTGTGACTGAATTCCAGAATAGGGGGAATGAACATGACCATGCACTATTGTGGATAGAGGGTGCACCAGTCTATGGAGATGACAATAATTCACAGATCGAGCAATTTGTGGAAAAATACATAACATGCAACACGGATCATTTGGATCCAGAAGTTGCCAAAGTTCATAGACATTATCATACAAAAGTTGTAGAAAACAAAAAAACTCGCATTGCAGATACAACTTCCCCGTGTCACCAATGAGATAAAAAAGAATCATAGAGCCACTAGGTTTATAGGACAATGTTGTCGTTGAGAAATCTAAATCCTTGTTTGCATTTCTAGAACAAGGAGAGTTTGATGAGTTGATGAGCTTTGATGACTTCTTGAGAGAGATAAATCTATCAGAATATGAGTACATCCAAGCCATACAATGTATGCTTAAACAAGCAACAATTTTCCTTAAACTAAAACTTTCCCATATTTGGACAATAGTTTCTCCAAGGACATGTAAGTTATGTGGAATGAAAATATAGATGCATAGTACATCCTCAATGCATATGTTGCAACATCGTACTGTGCCTCGTATATGACAAAGGTTGATAAATCTATGACAAGTGCATTTAGAATAATACACAAAGAACATGAAAGAATTCATATTGATGCCATACAAATGATATGTACGCTTGGAAATACATTGCTTAATCTTCAACAAATGTCTACTCAACAAGCAGTCCACATTGCACTTTGTCTGCCCCTCAATTGTAGTTCAAGAAAATGTGTCTTCATAAACACATCTCCACTTGAGAAATTCACATTTGTGATTAAACCACCATGTTTTCTAGAACAAGAGAATGACAATTCAGAAGACGTACTATGTCACTCTATTATTGATTATTACCTCCATCGTCCATCTCCTATTAGGCATATCTTCTTAGCAGAATTCAGATCGCATTACAAAAAAAATGGTGCTCCCATATCAAAAAGAAAAAAACCCTCTGTGATATAGTTTGCCAAATACAATAAACATTCCAACTATGAAAACTATTGTAGATAAAAACTGATGTTATATGTTCCATTCGATGAAAACAAAGAGACATTAAAACATAACTTCTCTACATGGGAAGCTGCGTATGTTGCCTCTAAGACTATAGTGCAAATCAATGAAGCTAGATTTACTTACAATGTTAATCCAACATGAGGTGATCTAGAAATTTCATTTAATGATCTAGAAAACCCTGACAATATTGATGAGACATTCAAAAACATAAAAACAACTAGAACCCCCCGCGAGTCCTATGACTTGCAAACAGATTTGCCTCGTCCTCGAGCAAGTGGCATTGAAAAACGTATCAATATTGGTTTTCAAGTCACAAAACATCATTTCCTTATTGAAAATAATGAATACCACAGAATAAGACGTATGTTGAAATTATAACAACAAACAATTCTAAAGGACAGTGCCCTTAAAAAATGCTTGAACATGGACACTCTTGTTCACATGTTCCTTGCAGGTGGAACAGGAACATGCAAGACATTCACAAGGAAATCACTATTCCAAATGATGATACAAATATATGATTCAAACAATTCCTTTGATACTATGAAACCAAAGGGCCTAATAGTTGCATACAAAAGAGAATCTGCATATAATGTAGGTGGAACAATAGTCCACTCTACATTTTTAATGCCTTTTAACAAGTCACAGTTTCTTCCTCTTAGCAAGGAAATGTTAGATACCTTGTCTAAGATTTATGACGAACTCCAACTTGTCTTTATAGATGAGGCATATTTGATTGGAAGTTGCTTATTTTATTCCATTGACAACCGACTAAGAAGCATAAAACTTGTGCACACGAAATGCTTTGGACACATTGATATGATATTTTGTGGGGATCTTTACGAGGAATATTCGATCCAAGATTCTTTGATATTTGAACAACCTATGGTTAACATGTAAACAATGACGCATGACTTATGAAGAGACAATACTAAATTCTTTGAATTGCATACTATAATGTACCAGATGGATGAAACATTTATTGCAATTTTGAATAGAATGCAAACAAACAACCAGTCATATGACGACTTTAACATATATCAATTTGAGGTGCTTGTAACCTGCACCAACAGACCCAATGTTCCCTTACCTATTCTACACAAATAAGGATGTTGCAACACATAACAGGTATATGCTATCACTCATGCCTGGTGATGATATCATCATCAATTCAATAGACCTCGAAGAAGACAACAATGGAAATGTGCCATGTCATGAACATACAACCACTTTACCTTTGCAACTTGTCCTGAAATTAGAAATGTTGGTTCAAATATATGCCTGCAACTTTGATTCATAGGATGGCTTGGTCAATGGTGCATATGGAATACTCAAAGGATATACCAAAACATAAAAACTTGATGTCCTTTGGATTAAGTTCCAAGAACCACATATAGGCAAGCGACAAGCAAGAAAGTTGGCTTATCTATATAATTCAAACTCTACAAGTATAGTCCATAGATCACAAGTACTAACACTTGATAGTGTTGCATTTGAGCCTATTGGATTCCAAATACATGGCCTTGTATACACAAAATTGTCCCATGTCAGAATCATAGACTCCTTGTATTTAATAAGTCCTCTTACAAAAGATAATTTCAAAGTCAAACAAAAAGTTGATATTGAAATGGAACGCCTCAGGACTATCGCAAAATTGCATCTACGGTATGATTACCAATTCATACAAACAAAGTCATATGTATCAATTCTCTTACTTAACACACGCAACTTACATGCACACATGGATGATATACTCAATGACTAAGATACAATGCAATATGATATTCTGTGCTTGCACAAAACATAGATGGAATTATGCATGCAAAAGAAACAATTTCCAAATCACAATTGCATATCAAGTTACATTACACATGGTCTGATGATATTGGTGAAAAAACATGTACCAATTTTGGAACATATATATTTCAAAGAAAAGAATGTTGAGATGGTGCTTGCAAAAATATTTTTCCATGGAACATAAATTGCAATACTGAATCTGTATGTTGCTCCCCATGCAACATTATCCAACATACTAAATGTTATTTCAAATGCATTAGGCCATTTTCATCTAAACGGAACCATTGTGCTTTTAGGAGACTTCAATATTGACATGCTACAACATAATGTCAGAACAAAATAATTGGAAAACTACATGTGCAAATACAGTCTCCGCTTTCTTTTGAACAACACAAGCCATGTGAAAAACATGCTTATTGACCATGTGTGATCAAATGTGCCCATTCATCAATAAAAAATATTTATCTTAGACACATACTGGTCTGATCATGATACAATTGGTATTGCACTTGAATTATGAGATATACATCAAACATATTGAAAAGTCATATTTCTATGTTTCAAAGCATATCTGTGTAGCTTGTTGCAAAAAACCAAATTATCTCGCTTCTTAGTTTTCCCTGTTTTGTACACATACTGTTCTGGTCACCACACATTTGGTGTTGCACTTGAATTATGAAATATCATCAGGCATATCGCATAATCACATTTATATGCTTCAAAGAATATTTGTCTATCTTATTGCAGAAAATTGACATATCCAACTTCTTAGTTTTCCCTGGTTTGTAATTGGTTTTGGTCACAATTTGTTTTTTACAAATACACACACACACACACACAAACTTGAATGAACTAAAAAAGAAAAGGTACATTCTTGTAACACTATCTGTTACTCTATACTTCTTATTCTATTTTATTTAGTCTATGTACATAGTACTTGTTTTTTTCTTTACATGTCAAATTATGTTCATGTCCATTTCGTTTTGTGCTTTTTTTTCATAGAAACAAAAACAAAAATAGACACCACAAATAAATCCTAACCATGAATGTAGAAGAATCCATGCAAAGGTGTGTTTTTTCTACCCATGTTCCACATCCAATAGTTTTTCGTTTATTCTGTCAGTATTTGTTGAACTGGTTTGAAGCTCTGTTTTTTTTTTCCTCGGATACTCCATATATTTATGTACATTGAATTGTCTTCATGTCAATTATATTTTATGTAATGCTATCTTGGAATAAATAAATTTGTACACCATCTTTTCTTTTCATGTGTTCCTACGTAACAATTTTCTTTCATGTCAATTGTATTCTCTGTACTGTGTGGCATATAGTTCTTACCTCCCTTTCTTTTTCCTCTTCTATACTTAGTCGTTCTCCCTTTCTTTTCTTCCCCTCTATTATCCATTTATGATTCTATACTTAGTCCCATGTCTATGCTCACGGGTTCTTAGGACGACGGAGTGGCAAATTTCATATCCATTTATATCTCTACATCACGAGTCCGACCGACCATCATTCATTTTCATAGTTCACGAATTTTATGGCCATTGGTTCTTGCGTAGATGCCATAGAACTCTCATGCCCAGTGTGCGCAGTATACAATTTGCGCTCGAAACTTAGGTGATCTATAATTCAACCCGGACTCGAAGCTTGTGACTCATTTTTTGCAGCACATGTTGATATTTTTCCTAGTTCATCTCAACAGTTAGCCAATTTTATGGCCGCAAGTTCCCCCCAATGCATTATTGAACTCCCATGTCCCATGTTAAGATAAAATCTTACATCCAAAACTCCAGTTATCTACAATTTGACCCCAGAATCCTCGAACTCGTAAGCCTCACTCTTTATTGAACTCACAAATTGTATATCCATATATATCTTGACATCACGAGTTTAATTGAGAGCTTTTGTTTCCTTATCCAATTTTATGGTTGCGGGTTCCTGGGTACGCGTTATCAAACTCTCATGCCCCGTGTTCTGAGTATGCATATTCCATTCAAAACTTGGGTGATCCATGTCTATGCTCGCGGGTAACCAGGACGACGGAGTGGAAGATTTCATGTCCATATATATCTCTACATCATGAATCCGACCGACCGTCGTTCGTTTTCATAGATCGCTAATTTTATGGCCACGGGTTCCTGTTTAGGCACCATCAAACTCTCATGCCCCATGTTTGCGATATACATCTTGCTCCCAAAACTTTGGTGATCTACAATTCAAGACGAACTCAAATCTTGCGACTCATTTTTCCCAGCATCTATTGATATTTTTCCTACTTCGTCTCAACAGTTAGCCAATTGGTTCCCCCCCCCAATGCATTATTGAACTCCCATGCCCCGTGTTCAGATAAAATCTTGCAACCAAAACTCTGGTTATCTACAATTCGACCTCAGACTCCTCGAACTTGCAAGCCTCACTCTTATCGAACTCACAAATTATATATCCATATATGTATTGACATCACGAGTCTGACCAAGCGCTTTTGTTTCCTTATCCAATTTTATGTCCATGGGTTCCTGGGTACGCGTTATAGAACTCTCATTCCCCATGTTCCCAGTATACATCTTCCATACAAAACTAGGGTGATCTACAATTCCACCACAGACTCCCAGGTTCAAAAAAGTACCAAAGCATCTTTAATTCTCCTCCGTGCCCGCCACGTTCACCCCTTCGCAATACACATTAATTATGCTTTTACTGGTGACAATTCACCACAGATGTTCGAAAATATTGGCATTAGTAAGCGGAAATATCGAGGTAATCTCCCATTAAAATGCATTTATGGGAGAATATTATGGAATCTGATTAGTTTCCTTTGTCAATATTGAATTTGAAAAAAATTGATGGTTGTTTTGGTTTTTTTAAGACCTCATTGTAGAAGGAATTCAATATTTTGTTGGCTCACTATCATCTACAAAGGTGTTCACATGATGCCTCTCTTTAGTATTGTGAACATAATTTTTGAACCTTACAGGTTTGCATATCTGAGGCTTTGCTTGCATATGAAAATGTTGCTCCACCATTCCAATTTGAACATAGTTTTCATTTGGGCCACATAGAATAACAATAAAATAAAATATTATGAAATTTTTTTAAGTAAATATTAACAAATTATCTTCTGACTTGAACCTGCTTTTGTCAAAATCCAGGTATATTGCACAATTGTCAATGTTTTCCCCACTTTTCAATGGTTTCTCAAATTCCTTGCCATCTTTTCATTCTTTCCCAATGCAAATTGATGACACTTTTATTATATTTGAAAAGATTGGCATTGAAAAACCTATCAATCTTGGTTTTCAAGTCATGAATTTGGCTATATAAACAATGGTTGTAAATTTGGCAAACAATTTTTCGACATTTATGTTCTCTCGCCACCGCCAGAAGAAAGTCATTCTGTATCCTACAGTATATTCTTCACCTAGTTTATGATGATAAGTAATGTAGTGGTTTAATTATGGGGAACTAACACACAAAGTTACTAAGAATATTTGTGAAAATTTGCAGAAAAAAAAAATAACTAGGGTGATTGGGATAACACTGGGTGTAGTAGCTGGTGGTACACTTGGAGTAATTGCTTCCATACTGATTTCTAGGAGGAATTGTTTCTCTTGTGTTAAACGTCCAGACCAGAATTCTAGAACCGCAGGTCCTGAAATTGCAGCTAAATATTCATGTTTAAGGATCTGAGATACGATAATTAACTTGTCTCTTGTGAACTATTCACCTATTTCTTTACCAATATATAAGGAAGCCCTATAATTATTTGCACAGGTGAAAAAGGAGATTCTACCTTACCGCTCACTATATCGAATTTAGAATTCATTTTCAAGTACAATATTTTGAAGGAAGCTACTTGTAATTTTAATGTAAAGAAAAAGCTCGGCGAGGGGGGTTTTGGATCCATCTTTAAAGTGAGCGTTTATATGCTTTGAAAGTATTGGCTCCAATTGATCATAGTGGAGAATAAAGATAATTTTTAATTGCATTGATGTGCAGGCGGTTTTACCTGATGGAAGTCAAGTTGGAGTTAAACGATTGTGTATGGGTTCAAGGCAAGGAGATTTTGAATTTATGAATGAAGAAAATTTTGTCAGTCATATTCAACACAAGATCCTTGTGAAATTTCTTGGTTGCTCCATTGAAAGCTCAGAAAGGATACTAGTTTATGAATACCGCTAGAGAATGAACTGAACCTCCATAGAGAAACATATACTTGGTATTCTCCCTTTTCCATTTAAGCATTATAAATTCTTGCATATTCTACAAATGCATGGTAGCGTAGTCCCTACCTAAAAGTTAAATTACCTGAAAAATTAAAAGTTAATTTGTTGAGTTACTTAAAAATAAATTAAAAGTTAATTTTCCTGGAACAACTTAATTCTTGGTACAATTATTTGGTGATACCATCTTGGATACAAATCATAGAAATCAATGTGAAGAGAGCTGAACCAAGAAGATGGAAGATTGTAGAGTCTTACCATGAGTGTATTATGGAGACTTGAATTCTTATAACCTACTAGACTAATTAGTAAATTGTAGGCCAATTTTGAGATCAATGGTTGATGCACTAACTTATTTAGAATGAGTTAATGCATTGTTTGATACATTAATCATATGTTTGTTTCAAATTTATTTTCCTCCTTTGTTGGATCACATTTTTATTTTTGTGTTTCTTAGAAATTATATTACAAAATTGAAAGAACATCAAAGTGGCTTATAAAAAGTACAGTAGGCACACAACCCATAGGCCCAGTTTCAAATCATGTCTCTCATAAATTTAACAATAAAAAATCATTAAGAACATGCATCTCAATATTTCTCCTACATAGTCTCCCTCAAGTTGATTTGGTTTGGGATGCAAAAATGTTTTTTTTTTGTCATTTTGTGCCCAAGGTTTCTCAAAAAAGTGCTCTTTCATTTAGGCTCACCTTGTGTTACTGAATTTAAATCTTGCTCGGCTTATCCATGGGGTAATAACATTGTAATATATGAATCCTTTGGTTTTTCTATGTATTATATAGGAATTTTTTGTGTGTTAGGAAAGTATATTTGGCATGCTTGATGTCAATATATGCTTAAGAAAACCATTTATGGTGGAAATGCATTATATTATAACTTAAAGTAACTCAAGTTTACTATTTAAAAAATACTTTGGAATGCTTTAAATTGATCAAGATTAATTAGGTTCTATCATCATCGCTTGTGACACAACGTTCTACAAATTAGTTAAGGTCAATAATCTCCATTGTCGATGTCTTGGAGAGGACATCATTGAATGAATCTATAAGGTGTTTGTATAATGGAGTTGGAGTACATCATAGAATGAATTTATAAGGTGTTTGTAAAATGGAGTTGTTTTTCTAAAGTAAAAGTAATTATAAAATTTATTATAAATCCATAAAAACTTGGATATGTGTGTACAATGAAGTTGGTTTTCTTAAGTTAAATTAATTATTGAATAGTTTTTGAAATTAAATTTTTGTCTCCACTTGTCAAACAAATGAAATAACTAATTTTTTAAAACTAAATTTGTGTCTCCACTTCTTCTCAAACAATGAATTCAATGTCATTGTTAGAATTTTTTTAAGGCTAACCATTTGTCTTGTATTCATTTATTTTCCATATTTTGAAAATAATAATCAAAAAAATAGATTAGATGATATTATTGGGACCATTCTTTTATGTTTTAATTATGAGTCTTGTTTGCATAAATTTATCAGCTTAATTTGTGTCTCCACTTCTTCTCAAACAAATGAAGTAAATGCCATTGTTATAACTTTTTTAAGGCTACACAATTTGGCTTGTATGCATTTCTTTTCCCTATTTTGAAAATAATCATCAAAAACATAGATTATATGATATTATTGGGACTATTTTTTTCTGGTTTAATTATGAGTCTTGTTTGCATAGATTTATCATCTTAATTTGTGTCTCCACTTCTTCTCAAACAAATGAAGTAAATGTCATTGTTAGAAATTTTTTAAGGCTACACCATTTGTCTTGTATGCATTTCTTTTCCATATTTCAAAAATAATCATCAAAAAAATAGATTAGATGATATTATTGGGACCATTCTTTTCTAGTTTAATTATGAGTCTTGTTTGCATAGATTTATTATATTTTGAAGATAATCAAACTATTATTTTAACATGGCATGCTTTTGATAAGTTTCACCCCTACCTTTATAACATGATAAATACACATAAAACTATATATATTAAGTTATTACACCAAAGGAAATGAAATGCATGGATACAAATATAGTAGAATAAAATAGATGTGACACGGTGGGCGGGTTGGCGGACTCGTGGGTTCACATTTATAGTCATGCTTATGTATCATGAGTCTGATCGACAACAACATGAGATTTAGTAATTTATAGAATAATATAACATTGTGCCTAGATTTATAGTAATTTATATAATGATATAACATGTTTTACTTAAAGAATAGTATAAACAATTATTTAAATTTTATTCAATATTATTTTTAATGTTTTTAAATGTAAATTTGGAATTTTGGAATTTTGATTTTGTTTATGATAATAAAGGTTTGTACCTAGAAATTGATCCTTCTTGACTCTAGAGTTAAAATGGATATATACTTGTATATACTATTTTATATTAATATTAATAAATAAACTATAAATTAAAATTAATGATATCTATCCTATAATATTAATATTAAATATTGTATTCATTATTTATTTATTTTGTAAATAAGTGTGTATGTATATTAAGAGCTTCCAAAAACTGAAGCAAGATAGCAGAGTATAAAAATATTCAGGCTGTAGTTACTGGATTGCCTCAGCCATGGGGAAACTAGTCCAGCCAGCCCTACCAACCCATTAGTCCAACAAGTCATAGTTGAAACCAGTAAGAGAGTATTTTATTGTTTATATTCTACTGCCTAAACCTGAGAGAACTTAGCACCTAAACTCTGAAAACTTAGACACCTGGAAAGTAGCTGGGTCACGTGGCCAAAAGGTCTCCTGGCCATGGCTCTTCCTCAATGTACGTTGTCTCGTCGCTCCACTTCTTGCCCGCTTCCTTGCTGCGCTCAGTTCCCTCAGCGTCGCCCTCGCATGTGTCCTTCTACTTTCTTGTGTCTACTGGATTCAGCATGTGGTGCTGACCTTCATTTTTAACAGCTTCGACAGGATCCGGGAACAGGGCTGCATGCATGGACGATATAATTTGGAGGAAACTTGCCACCTTTACTTCCGTAGCTTGCATGCGAAAGTGCAAATCCGCCACCTCCTGTCTAAGCTCAAAAACAAAATTGTGCAGTACAGACAGGATATTCTTGAATTTCTCTTTGTCAAAGGAATCCTGGGGGTGAGTTCCTGCAACGTTAGGTGCCTCCTGTGGACAAGGGTCGCAATCCAGGTTACCCGGAGGGTTATGGGAGGGCACGGGGCTAGGAGGGCCAGCTGAGGAGTCTTGGAAGAGTCAGAGGAGTGCAATTGGAGTACGAGGAATTACCACCATGGAGCTTAACTGTGGAGCTTGCAGAGAGACCGGAGTGAAGTAAGACTGATGGTGAGGTGAGAAATCATCAGAGGTCAAATCCGGAGGTGTAATCGGGGGCCTCCAAGGCTTCCAAGGAGAACCCCGTCTCGGTTGGCCTCTTGGCCGTGTCATTGGAAGCCTGGTGCAGCTAGCAGAAGGGATGAACGACGCCTAGTGGAGGGGAATGATGGGGGATAGCACACTCCAGAGGAGAAGAACAGGGTTGAACTCGAGCTGCGTAGGGAGGAGCCCTACGAACATCGAGCATAAGTAAATCACCTCCATAATGAACTTCATACAAAATCGCAACGAGGGGAAAGGACATTGGCTTAAATGCGCCCTCGAATCACCATTAAATGTCATTTAAAATTTAGGTGGGGTGATGGGCTGTGTCACAAGCCCTTCACGTGGCTCCCTACCACTACGCCCAGCGCCCGCGCTTATCCCTGCCACGATATTCCTACTGACACCCCATCCGGGGAATATTGTATTCATTATTAATATGTGATAATGTTTTGTTAAATTTCATTCAATTAATTATTTATAAATTTATAGAATATTATAACATTGTACCAAGATTTATAGTAATTTATATAATTCTATAACATTTTTTACTTAAAGAATATTATAAACAATTATTTAAATTTTATCCACTATTAATTTTAATGTTTTTAAATATAAATTTGGAATTTTGGTATTTTGATTTTGTTTATGATAATAAAGGTTTGTACCTAGAAATTGATCCTTCTTGACTCTAGAGTTAAAATGGATATATACTTGTCTATACTATTTTATATTAATATTAATAAATTAACTATAAAGTAAAATTAATGATATCTATCCTATAATATTAATATTAAATATCATATTGCCCGCAAGGGTGTAGACCAATTGGCAAGTGCCGTGTAAATGGAAGGAAATATGTAAAGGAGGTCTCAAGTTACCACTATAACTTGCAATCTTCACTACCTAGGTTAACAACTTTCAGAAAAATGACGAAGTAATGAGAAAGATAAAGTAACAGAAAAGATAAATACACATAAAACTATATATATTAAGCTATTGAACCAAAGGAAATGAAATGCAATTATAAAAATATAGTAGAATAAAATAGATGTGACAAGGTGAGTGGTTTGGCAGACTCAGGGGCAACATGAGATATAGTAATTTATAGAATATTATAACATCGTACCAAGATTTATATACTTATAAAAATATAGTAGAATAAAATAGATGTGATAGGGTGAGCGGGTTGACGGACTCCTGGGTTCACATTTATAGTCATGCTTATGTATCACGAGTCCGACATACGACAACATGAGATTTAGTAATTTATAGAATATTATAACATTGTACCAAGATTTATAGTAATTTATATAATTCTATAACACTTTTTACTTAAAGAATAGTATAAACAATTATTTAAATTTTATCCAATATTATTTTTAATGTTTTTAAATGTAAATTTGGAATTTTGATTTTGCTTATGATAATAAAGGTTTGTACCTAGATATTGATCCTTCTTGACTCTAGAGTTAAAATGGATATATACTTGTATATACTATTTTATATTAATATTAATAAATAAACTATAAAGTAAAATTAATGATATATATCCTATAATATTAATATCGTGTTATGTGATATACATCTTGCACCCAACACTTCTATATAAATGAGAACTGGAACATTGTTCTTGGAGAACAGGATGAAAACTCTGCAGAGACTCTCAAAACTGTTAGTCAATTTGATACAAGTGATGAATCGGAGAATAAAACACCTGCTGAGACATTGATGCATGGATTCACTGATTCACAGTGCATTCGTGACTTGCAAGACAAGATTGTCGAAATTGCATCTGTTGAGGGGCAACGTCAAGGAAATTTTCGCTGAGGAAATGAACTTCCTAGCACTCTTTTATGGAGATCCATGTCCCACTGACATTACAGAATGATTCAGTTATCATAAAATAGTTCGATGAGAGTTGCTACATTCAAGCAGTGACTTCTCTTGTCACATAACAAATTTGTTTTTCAAAACAATGCGCATAATAATAAAGCAAGTGGTGTCTTGCATGTGGGTCTGAATAAGAAAAGGCCAGTTACAAGGAAGAAATTTGTTGGCCAAGGATGTCAAGTACAAAGTAAACCTAGAAAAAATCTTGAAATCTGATATTGGATACATAGATTTCAAAAACATTCGCATCTCTCTTGAATATTTGCAACAAAACAAGAAAACTATTTTTGCAATGATCTAACAATTGGGCCTGCCAACATTTTTCATCACATTTACAAGTGCAGAGCATTGCTCGGATCCATTGGTGGTTGTCGTATTTGACTTGCATAAGAACAGGAAACATAAAAAACAAACCGATACACTAGAAAATAATGACATTGACTACCTCATAAGAAAAGACCCAGTGACATGTACTCGCTACTATAGACATAACATTAATTCTTTGAGACAATTGATATGCCATGTTGAAACATTTTTCAAAAAAATATCGGACTACTTTTTTGTGACTGAATTCCAGAATAGGGGGAATGAACATGACCACGCACTGTTGTGGATTGAGGGTACACCAGTCTATGGATATGACAACAATTCACAGATCGAGCAATTTGTGGAAAAATACATAACATGCAACACTGATCATTTGGATCCATAACTTGCCAAAGTTCATAGACATTATCATACAAAAAGTTGTAGAAAACGAAAAACACTCGCATTGCAAATTCAACTTCCCCGTGCCGCCAATGAGAGAAGCAAGAATCATAGATCCACTTAGTTTAGAGGAGAATGTTGTCGTTGAGAAATATAAATCCTTGTTCTCATTTCTAGAACAAGGAGAGTTTGACGAGTTGATGAGCTTCGATAACTTCTTGAGAGAGATAAATCTATCAGAATATGAGTACATCCAAGCCATACAATGAACGCTTAAACAACAAATAGTTTCCTTAAACGAAAACTTTCCCATATTTGGAACAACAATTTCTCCAAGGACATGTAAGTTATGTGGAATGAAAATAAAAATGCGTAGTACGTCCTCAATGCATATGCTGTAGCATTGTACTATACCTCATATATGAAAAAGGTTGACAAATCTATGACAAGTGCATTCATAATAATACACAAAGAACATGAATGAAGTCATATTGATGCCATACAAATGATACGTATGCTTGGAAATACATTTTTTAATCTTCAAAAAATGTCTTCTCAACAAACAGTCCACATTGCACTTTCCCTACCCCTCAATTGTAGATCAAGAAAATGTGTCTTCATAAACACATCTCCACTTGAGAAATGCAAATTTGTGCTTAAACCACTATGTTTTCTAGAACAAGATACTGACAATTCAAAAGACGTACTATGTCACTCTATTATTGATTATTACCTCCATCGCCCATGTCCTATTAGGCATATCTTCTTAGCAGAATTCGTATCGCATTACAAAAACAATGGTGCTCCCATATCAAAAGGAAAAAAACCCTCTGTGATATAGTTTTTCAAATATAATAAACATTATGACTATGAAAACTATTGTAGAGAGAAATAGATGTTATATGTTCCGTTCGATGAAAACGAAGAGACATTAAAACACAACTTCTCTACATGGGAAGCTGTGTATGTTGCCTCTGAGACTATAGTGCAAATCAATGAAGCTAGATTTACTTATAATGTTAATCCAACATGAGGTGATCTAGAAATTGCAGTTAATGAGCTAGAAAACCCTGACAATATTGATGAGACATTCACAAACCGAAAAACAACTAGAACTCCCTGCGAGTCCTATGACTTGCAAGAAGATTTTCCTCGTCCTCAAGAAAGTGGCATTGAAAAATGTATCAATCTTGGTTTTCAAGTCACAAAACATCCTGTCCTTATTGAAAATAATGAATACCATAGAATAAGATGACTATTGAATCAAGAACAACAAACAATTCTAAAGGACAGTGCACTTAAAAAAAGCTTTAACATGGACACTCTTGTGCACATGTTCCTTGCAGGCGGAGCAGGAACATGCAATACATTCACAGGGAAAGCACTATTCCAAATGCTTATACGAATCTATGATTCAAACAATTCCTATAGCATCCCTCTCTTGCGGACACTAAGTGAACTTATCCTTGAGGACAATTGCTTGCAAGAGATCCATATTATTATACCTTTGACCATTGATTATTATTATGAGGCATTATGGATGTGATTATATGTTATTTTTCTATATTGACTTAGACAGGTTCTATTGAATTGGTTCTCCTGAGTGTGCAGGATTTGGACCTCAAGGATGTTGAGGCATTGATGAAACCCTTGGACACTGGATCGAGTCAGGGAGTGGACTATTGGGTTTTGATTGTTGTATATATATGAAATTTTTTCATATGATTAGATGATATGATTATGGATATTATTTATGACATGATTTGTTGATGATGCAGGCTGATGATAGCCTGCCGATGAGAATCACATGTGGAGTAGAGGGGTCATGCACGATAACCAGAGACATTGAGGGAGAGGTTTGGACAACATCCCTGCCACAACCTACTAGCACTCCCACCATGGCTCAAACTGTAGGTTAACGACTACCTAGTTCACGAATACCCACGATGCCATGAGGGCAGACTATGAAAATTGCTCACGATGATTCTAAGGGGCGTGCAATAAGGTAGTGGCATTATTCCTTAGAGGCCCTTAGTCTCCCACAAGATCACATGGCCAAGTATTGACTCCAGGTTTTTTTTTATGTCTATCAAGTCAGACAAGAGGCAAGTGGCACCCTTGGAGCATGGAGTGCACCTTGAAGAGCACATCGGGCAAGAAAAACGGAAATAGGCGAGTGGCACCCTTGGAGCATGTAGTGCGTCTTGAAGGGCATGTCACGCAAGGGAAACAGAATGAGGTGAGTGGCACCCTTGGAGCACCTAGTGCATCCTGAAGGGCACGTCACGTTGTTAAATAATAAATGAATAAACCTATATGGCCTTAGAACAAATAATGTTATGAGAAATATTTTAAAAAATTTCCATAATAAAATGTCGCCCAACCTAGGAAAATAATGTCTAGGTCTAAGTGATACTGGTGATAATATATATATATATATATATATATATATATATATAATAATAATAATGATAATCATTATTTGTCGTGTGAAGAGAAGGGGGTAAGAAATTCAATTAATTTATAAAAATCTTTTGCGGGATAAAATTTTAAAAGGGGAAACAAATATTATGCTAATTAAAAATTTATTGATTAAAAAGGAAAAGGGGAAAAAGGTGATTTTCTGCACATGCCAATTTGAGTTTTAAATGAAAAGGGAAACATGGAAATTTAAAAGATTTAGGAAACTAGGAAAAAGTGGGAAACATAAAAAGAAAGGGGAAACATAAGGACAAAGAAGAAAGACTAACTTAGTAAGGTATCTAGCATTTAAGAACTTTCTAAATTGAACTCAACTAATGAATTAGTAAGGGGGTAAGTCATTAAATTGTGTAAGGGAATATGGGGAAACCTAGGAGCGATTCTAGGAATGCCTTTAGGTGGGTGAGGGAAATAGGAGGAATTAAGTAATTAATGAAATTAATTTATGGTGCAATGAAGGGGATGGGTGACACATGTACGGGGAGTATTTTTATGAATTAAATTTTTGAACAATAAATTAAATGGGATTTTGGGAAAGTAAATGACTTAGAAACTCTCTATACAGGAGGGAGAATAGATGTCTACTGTGATGTGTAACATTATGCTGCAGAATTTTAGACTTAAATGACCTAGCTTGTGGGAGTTGGGATACCCAGCTCGGTCAGGAGTGGTAGCTCAACCTTGCGAGGTGAGCTAGGAGCTAGTTGATATATGGTTTAGTGTGCGTGGACCCTTTTGGCTCGGGGGGATAAGGGGGAAGAAGAGTACCCCTAGTGTTGGATAGGAGGTACCGATGAAGTCTCATCGGTCGACAGGTGGGAGCGGCACAGAGCGCACAGGACAACGACTCAGAGCGATCGACTTGGGCTATGGTACGATTACTTGATTCTCCATGGTAGATTCTTATTATGTCTCACGCTTTCAATTCAATATTTTTAATTGGGTAAAGAAAATGTTTGACTTAGAATTTTAATTGATAACTTAATTCCCATAGCCTTAAGCTCATTATTGATTGATTCCCTTGGCTTTTGATCCCTGCATGTTGTGACCACCCTGTGATTTTATTAATTTTGTGATGAGTTTGTGCTTCTTACTTCACCCTCGTCCCTATATCATTAGTCCTCGCCTGAGAAATCAGCCAGGAGCCAGATCGATGGTCATCACTTTGGTGTTAATAGACCTATAGATACTAATGCCCTATTTTTCTGTGCATGGTTGATGAGTGAAGGATGTGTTTTCCCAGTCGTCTAACCCTGTGATTGCTCTTGGGGTTGTGCTTGAGGCTCTGAATTTTATAACCCTTTGCATATTGTTTATATTCCTCTCTGTGATATACAGTAACTGATTGTGTGACCACCTCCCCTTTTCTATTAGTGGCTGTGATTAGACCTTCAAACATTGTATTCATTTCTCCCACTCCTTGACTGAGATCTGGTTGATTTCATTATATTTTTTAGAGAAAATTTTTACTGCATTCTTAATTAGTATAGATAGAGAATGATTTTGTGTGCATGTAGTCCATGTTTTCCACTCAAACACACTTTAATTTTGAAGGCGAATTCACCCCTTGCTTGCAATTTTCATCTAGCAATTGGCTTGGAATGTTGCTCCCTATGCATCTGCAATTTCGCTATTATCAAGTGACTGTCGGTGTCATTGTTTTTCCTTCATTGAAATTTTGGTATTGCAACCTCACTTTTACAACACCCTTTTTTCTAAAACAGTGTTATGGTTATCTTTGGTTAAAAAAAACAGTCATAGCAAACGATAGGCTTAGTTTTATGCACAGTGATGCATAGTTTATCATAATTTCCTTGATTATATGCACAACATTATATTTAGTAAATTGGGTTTTCAATTGCCTTAAAATACACCCAGCTACATAATTTTATTGTTAATTCTCTCTTGACACAATGATTCTTGGAGGATATCCAAACCACCTTACCTGCTCCATTGACCTTGAACTTACCCGACCTTCTTGTTTGAGTGCACATTCTACGCTTAGTTTTAATATTTCCTTAATCCAATTTTCCCCATTCCTTGACAACGAACTCAGATATATTTACTACTATGAGTGCATTCTTCATTGCATTTTTGTTATAAATTGGACTGCGTATTTTCCAGGTAATGACTGGTTCTCCACTGGTGTTCGAGAAGTGTTATTCAGTGGGCAACCATTGTGTTTTGACAGGTGCAAAGGCAGCGTCTAATGGCAATACTTTGGCAAGTGTATTGGCAGTGGCAGCATGTAATGGGGGTGAATGATAGTGGGGTTTTATAGATGTTATGAAAACTAATATTTGAGGTTAACGGGTGGCAAATTCGTTTTCGGATAGCGATTTTATAACGAACTAATTTAATGTTAATACCCAACAAATCAATATAATGTTATTTATGTAGAGAGATAATTACATGAAAAATTTAACACTGAGATATATCTACAACTAATTATTGCATTGTTGGTTGCGAACTTACATTTTTGGTCTGCATGGATGCATTGACAATGCTGGAGTGAGTATCGTATTGCTATGGTCATATTTTATCTATTTTATCTATTTGTTATAATTGAATATGATAGGATGGATGAGTTATCAATATCTATTGAGCAACAAGTAGTACTTACTTTATAATAACTATTAATTAGTATTTAATAACATAGTAATAACTAAAATAAAGTTGAGATATTCAGTTCTGAGTTTAACACATTTGAATTCAATTTTACTAGATGTGTAATGTCCCATCTTTTTATTATCTAAAAGACATTTACACTTTTGTGTACAGTTAGAAAACAAGTAATTAGACAGGGACATAATTGTTAGATAGCAATTTTATTTTGTCTCAGGTTAAAGGGTAGAAAAATTCCTCCATAGGAAAACACTTTTCTGATATTGGCATTGGAGAATAGTTACAATGAGCTAATTGTTGCTATTAATTATTTTACGTACCAATTGAGGTGTTTTTGCAGTAGATTTGGCTGCGCAAGAAATTTAATGTGTCGTATGAATGCCTTAGTCATCAGTTTCCCTTGCATCTTGTTGACTTGTCGATTGGGTGTGTGGGGTTAGTCATCATGCATTTCCAGTTATTTAGGTCTCCTAGCGCATTGATTTCTTTCATGGGTGATTGGTCTAGATATGTCGTTGTGCCATGGTTACGGTCACGCCTATCACCTTGTGACAGCATGATCCCTGATGAGGGGATCATTGTGCGCCCTATTGGAAAAAGGTGAATGATATCATGGCAGGAGTTTGTGCTCACGTGTGAGTGTTGTTGATCGTTGTAAGTTGTTGTAGCACTTGAGTTGTAATGCCTTCACATGTCTAGTTCATGCACCTTGAGGTTCTAGTCATTGGTTGTCAAGGTCATTGTGTTGGGATGGGGATGTTGTCCCTTAGCTTGTAGGCATGGTAATGTTTTTGTTGGGCAGGTAGCCATTTCTCCTTGTTGTTTTATGCATGTTTTTCCCAGTTGCCTTGTGCCAGAGCATGGATTCATAGTTTTTTGTTGTCTATGGGCATGGTGATCGACGTCAGATGTCTTGTTTATTTGCAATCGTTGTCGTCGTCCTATTAAAAAAAAGAATTGAACCTTCTGCTTCGCTTGTAGCCGTAACGAAGGGGTTTTTACAAATGGTATCAGAGTGGGTTCAACCCTGTGACTGTGGATCACTAGGATTTCCACTGCAGTAAACCTGGAGTATTACTGGTTTTGTTAATTAAAAACCTTAACGTGTCCATGTGGAGATCTCATTTAGAGGATGCCTCATAGGTTCGCAACATGGTGTCATGGAAGGAGGCGTGATGCCTCCAAAAGTTCTCGCACCCTCGGATTCAAACCCCCAAGGGGAAGGGAAATTACTTGGGCTGGGTTCACTTGCTGTAATGGATGATGATGGTATGATAAGGCCCTTCCAGGTAATTTCAAAGGGCCTTAATTCACCATCGGTAATGAGAGGAGGCTAGGGAACCTATATCCCTGAGGGTCCACAATGCACCCTAGCTAGTACCATTAGCATACACCAAGAACTCGAGAGAGTCGAGTTCTTGAGTCCATGAGTGTCATGTATGGTTGTGCTATTGAGGCACGATTGTAGTGCAAGGCGTTGTGCTTCACACTTCACGATTACGACCTCTAGCATGAAGGTCTGCATGGTGGTCTTCAACTGAAGGGGAGCGTTGTTTTATGGTGGAAGATTCTCCTGCCACTTTTGAACATGGTCGTCGATGATGTGTCATGGGAACTGTTTGAGGAAGATTTATAGGAGAGGTATCTTTTCAAGGAATTTGTTAAGCGTCAGCTCAATGAGTTCGATGCCTTGCAACAAGGTAGTTGCATGATGCCCGAGTACGAGGCCCATTTTGGAGATACTTCGGTATGCTCTACACCAAATCACCTAGAAACTTAAGGTCAAGAATTTTGAGTTGGGCCTTATTGTTTGAATTTAGCTTCTACTTCGGGTACTAGGATTACTGCACCGAAGAAAGTGTCTTGGGATTTTGGGGAGCCACATGCCCAACATGACTGCCCAGTGGAGAGGACCGGAGCTCTGGATCAGTCGGACCCACTACCATGGGATATTGAGAAAGGCGCATCGAATTCATGCAGCGGTGAATAACTTCCAGGAAGAGAACCCTTCGATTGTGCTCAAGACGTTAGGTACCATTGCTGACCAAACCCTTAGTATTTTGATAGACCCCGGTGCTTTTGAGAGTTCCATTTTTGGTGCAACGCTAAAAGGATTAAGGTAAAGGCAATTGAACAGGATGATTTTATCTTTGTAGAGATGGCTTCAGGAGCTAAACAGAAGGTTGGAGGAAGGGTTATGGGTTGTACCCTTAACCTAGGAGAGTTTGTCACTAGGGCCAACTTCTACATCATGATCTTAGGATCTTATGACAACGTGATCAGTTTGGACTGGTTGGAATCGCATGAGGTGATACTCAACAATAAGAAGAAATGGTTAAGCTTGGTTGATGATGAGGGACAAATACACGTGATTTTCGATCGAAAATAGGGAGTTTCCCCGAGGTTTACCTCTTTCTTGAAGTTATGGAAGAGCATGTGCAAGGGATGTAATCTTTATGCGATACTTGTGTTAAACAAGAAGGGAGTAGCAGAATGTCTAGAACACCTTCCTATGGTGAGAGAGTTTGCGGACGTATTTCTGGAGGAGTTACCTGGGATTCCACCAAAGAGGAAATTATAGTTTACCATACACCTAAAATCGGGGGTTGAACCAATAGATAGAATTCCTTATCAGATGCCGACCCCAGAGTTATAGGAGTTGAGAATGCAACTGAAGGAGTTGTTGGACTTGGGACTTATACGTTCAAGTGTGTCACCATGGGGCACACCTATTGTTTTCTTATGAAAGAAGGATGGGTTGTGGAGAATTGGCACCAAATACCATCATTTGAACAACGCAACGATCAAGAATCAATATCTGCTGCTGAGATGGGTGATCTGTTTGATGAGATGAAGGGTGTGACGATTTTTTCAAAGATCAATTTGCGATCAGGGTATCGCCAGTTACAGATCAAGGAGGATGACATCCCTAAGACTGCTTTAAAATGAGGTTTGGACATTATGAGTTACTATTTTATCGTTTGGACTGAGAAATGCCTCAGGGGTATTTATGAGTTTGATGAACAGGGTGTTCCACGAGTACTTGGATATCTTCATCCAAGTATTCATGGACAATATTTGATTTAATATTGGACAATGGAGGAACATGATGATAACTTGTGCTTGGTACTATAGTGTCTGCGAGGGCACACATTGTTTGGGAAATTTCCCAAATTCTTGTTTTATCAATCGAAGATTCACTACTTAGTGCATGTCATCTCTGACGAAGGTATCGCCATGGATCCAGCAAGGGTCAAGACTATTATGGAATGGCCTGTGCCGACGAATGTCCGAGAAGTGTGTAGCTTCATGGGTCTAGCAGGATATTATTGATGTTTCGTCGAGGGATTTTCGAAGGTAGAAAATTCGATCATGGAATTGTAGAAGAAGAACAAGAAGGTTGTTGGGACCGAGAAATGCACAGAGTCATTTTGGAGGCTCAAGGAGTTGTTGAAAACAACATCGATACTAAAGGTCCCTGACATGGACACAAAATTATTGGTATGCACTAATGCATCCAAGGAAGGCTTAGGCAGAGTCTTGATGCAAGACAATCAAGTGATCACTTACATCTCAAGGAATCCGATAAGGAATGAGGAGAACTATGCAATGCATGAATTTGAGTTGTTATCCATTGTATATGACTTGAAGGATTGGAGAAACTACCTTGTGGATGGAAATTTGAACTAAAGATAGACCACTGTGTACTACAACACATCCTTACACAAAGCGACCTGAACGTGTGACAATGACATTGGTCAAAATCGCTTAGAGAGTATGATTTAGAGGTTACTTACATAAAGGGAACAATGAACTAAGTAGAAGATGCATTGGGTCAGAGACCACACATCTTTTCAGTGTTGCCTCTTTAGATGAATCTACGTGAAGGGATTCTAACTTAACAACATGACGATGACTGATACAAAAAGGTCAAGGATTTTATCAGACAAAAAAAAATGATGGTACCAAGATTTGAAGGATCTAAATTGGATGATGATGGACTATTGAGATTTAAAAATTGAATTTACATACCACCAAACGACGAGTTGAAGAGTTTTATCCTAAATGAGGCTCACAGAGCAGTGTGCATGGCTCACCCAGGAGTCATGAAGATGAGGGCGAACCTCAAAACCCTTATTCTTCTAGAATAGAATGAAGGAATACATAGTTAACTATGTGGTCGAATGTCTATAATGTCAGCATGTAAAGGTTGAACTTAGAAATCCAACAAGATTACTATAGCCACACGCTATTTTAGAATCGAAATGGGAGGTTATTTCGATGGATTTTATTTTTTTTGGATTTCCACTGACATCAAGGAGACACGACTCGATTTTTTTGTGGTGGTCGACACTCTGACGAAGAGTGATCATTTTATTCTTATGTGTTTGATGTATCAGGCACCTGACATAGCTAGAGTTTTCATCAGTGAGATTGTGAGGCTGCATGGCGTTCCTAAGAGGATTATGTCCGATCGAGGATTGGTGTTTATTGGTCGATTTTGGACTAGTTTCTAAGAGGCCTCGAGAACCCAACTTAAATTTATTGTTGAGTATCACCCGAAGACTGACGATCAGACCGAATGAATGAACCAGACCTTGGAAGACATGTTGCGCATGTACGTGATGGACCATCATAAGCGTTGGGAATAATTCTTGCCACTGGTAGAATTCGCTTATAAAAACAATTAGAAAAGTGCCATTAAGATGGTGCCTTTAGAGTTTATTTATGAGAGATCGTGTTGGATTCCTTTGAGTTGAGATCATCTTGAGGATAGGTTCCTAGTGGGATTGAAAGTGATCCAAGAATTGGAAGATTAAATAAAAACTATAATACAAGGGATCAAGAAAGCGCATGATTAGCAAAAGAGTTACGTCGGTGTGTGTTGTGTCGACGATAGTTACGATGTGGCAATCAAGTATTTTTTTGGCGGAAACTGTAGAAGAGTTTGATCAAGTTCGGAAAAGGGGCTAAACTATATCCTAGGTTCATGGGATCCTACAATATTGTGGAAAAAAGAGGCACGTGGCCTAATGAATAGCCTTGCCTGATTCTTGAGGTGTATGCACGCTGTATTTCACGTCTCTGTTTGAGACTTTATGATTAGTGACCCTACACATGTCTTCAATTGAGCACCTTGCGAGTGTCGGATGAGGGTGCGTGCACGGCTGAGCCGATCCACATCCTGGATCCTCGCTGTCAACACCTACAGTGTTGAATCGTAGATGAGGTCAAGGTCCAGTGGGACAACTATAGTCTGCACCCGGCGACCTCAGAGGACTCATATGATATGCACCAACAATTTTTATTTTTGTTGGATAGATAGACTTATGATACTGTGATACACATTATTTTGACACTTATACTATGAAACTTTCGGACAAAGTTTAGACCAAGAGAGGGTGTGTGTAACATCCCTCTCTTGCGTGCACTGAGCGAACTTATCCTTGAGGACACTTGCTTGCAAGAGATCCAAATTATTATACCTTTGACCGTTGATTATTATTATGAGTCATTATGGATGTGATTATATGTTATTTTTATATATTGACTTAGATAGGTGCTATTGAATCGATTCTCCTAAATGTGTAAGATTTGGACCTCAAGGATGATGAGGCATTGATGAAACCCTTGGACGCTGGATCGAGTCAGGGAGTGGACTATTAGGGTTTGATTGTTGTATATATATGAAATTTGTGCATTCGATTAGATGATATGATTATGGATATTATTTCTGACATGATTCATTGATGATGCAGGTTGATGATAGGTTGCTGACCAGACTCACATGTGGAGTAGAGGGGTCACGGATGATAACCAGAGACATTGAGGGAGAGGTGTGGAAAAAATCCCTTCCATAGCCTACTAGCACTCCCACCGTGGCTCTAACTGTAGGTTAACGACTACCTAGTTTGAGAAGACCCATGATGTTGTGAGGGCAGACTACAAAAGTCGATCATGATGATTCTAAGGGTCACACAATAAGGAAGGGGCCTTATTCCTTAGAGGCCCTTAGTCTCCCACAATATCACCTAGAAGCGTATTTACTCCAGGGTTTTTTTATGTCTACCAAGTCATTCAAGAGGTGAGTGGCACCCTTGGAGCAAGGAGTGCGTCTTGAAGGGCACGTCGCGCAAGAAAAATGGAAATAGGTGAGTGGCACCCTTGGAGCACGTAGTGCGTCTTGAAGGGCATGTGGCGCAAGGGAAACAAAATGAGGCAAGTGGCACCTTTTGAGCACCTAGTGTGTCCTGAATGGAACGTTGCATTGTTAAATAATAAATGAATAAACCTATATGGCCTTAGAATGAATAATGTGATGAGAAATATTTTAAACATTTTTCCTAATAAAATGTTGCCCAACCTAGGAAAATAATGTCTAGGTCTAAGTGATACTG
>JZKD02S0920001.1:441046-473598 GCA_000966675.3 Picea glauca | reverse complement strand
TATATATATAATAATGATAATCATCATTTATCATGTGATGAGAAGGGGGTAAGAAATTCAATTAATTTATAAAAATATTTTGGGGGATAAAATTTAAAAAGGGGAAACAATTTTTTTGTTATATTATGCTAATTAAAAATTTATTAATTAAAAAGGATAAGGGGAAAAGGTGATTTTTTGCACATGCCAATTTGAGTTTTAAATGAAAAGGGAAAGAGAGAAATTTAAAATATTTAGGAATCTAGGAAAAACCGGGAAACATAAAAAGAAAGGGGAAACATAAGGATAAAGTAGAAAGACTAACTTAGTAAGGTATCTAGCATTTATGAACTTTCTAAATTGAACTGAACTAGTGAATTAGTAAGGGGGTAAGTCATTAAATTGTGTAAGGTAATATGGGGACAGCTAGGAGTGATTCTAGGAATGCCTTTAGGTGGGTGAGGGAAATCGAAGTAATTAAGTAATTAATGAAATTAATTTATGGGGCAATGAAGGGGATGGGTGACACAAGTACGGAGAGGATTTTGATGAATTAAATTTTTGAACAATAAATTAAATGTGATTTTGGTAAAGTAAATGACTTAGAAACTCTATATAAAGGAGGGAGGAGGAGAAGGATGGATGTCTGTTGTGATTTGTAATGTTACACTGTAGAATTTTTTACTTGACTGACTTAGCTTGTAGGAGTTGGGATACCCAACTCGGTGAGGAGTGGTAGCTCAACCTTGCGAGGTGAGCTGGGAGCTAGTTGATCTCTGGTTTAGTGTGCATGGCCCCTTTGCATCTCAGGGGGATAAGGGGGAAGAATATTACCCCTAGAGTTGGTTGGGAGGTACCGGTGAAGTCTCATCAATCGACAAGTAAGAGCGGGACAGAGCGCGCAGGACAACGACTCAAAGCAGTCGACTTGGGATACAGTACGCTTACCTGATTCTGAATCGTATATTCTTATTATATCTTACACTTTCAATTCTGTATTTTTAATTGGGTAAATAAAATGTTTGACTTATAATTTTAATTGATAACTTAATTCCCATAGCCTTAATCTCATTGTTGATTGATTCCCTTGGATTTTGATCATTACATGTTGTGACCGCCCTATGATTTTATTGATTTTGTGATGAGTTTGCAGTTCTTACTTCACCCTCGTCCCTAGCTCATCAGTCCTCATCAGAGAAGTTGGCCAGGAGCCAGATGGAAGGTCATCACTTTAGTGTTAATAGACCTATAGATCCTAATGCCTTGATTTTCTGTGCATGGATGATTAGAAAAGGATGTGTTTTCCCAATCATCTACCCCTATGATTTCTCTTGGTTGATTGATGGTCATTACGCCTTCTTGTGTTGAGTAATTTATCCATTATTATCCTTCCTATCACCTAAATTTTGAATCTGTGTTTTATTATTTTCCTAGATAGTTGAGCTTTGCGTTTAATACACTCCCTCACGATAATACTCTCTTTTTTTTATAACACAACTACGTTTTATCTCTGCATTGTGCTTGAGGCTCTGCATTTTATAACCCTCTGTGTATTGTTTATCTTCCTCTCTGTGATTTACGATAACTGATTGTGTGACCACCTCTCCTTTTCTATTAGTGTCTGTGATCAAACCTTCAGACATTGTATTCATTTCTCCCACTCCTTGACTGAGATCTGGCTGATTTCATTATATTTTTTAGAGCAAATTTTTACTGTGTTTTTAATCAGTACAGATAGAGAATGATTATGTGTGCATGTAGTCTGTGTTTTCCACTCAGAAACACTTTAATTTTGATGGCAAATTCACCCCTTGCCTACGATTTTCCTATAGCGATTGGCTTGGAATGTTTCTCCCTGTGCGTCTGCGATTTCGTTGTTATCAAGTGATTGTCATGTCATTGCTTTTCCTTGATTGAAATTTTGGTATTGCAGCTTCACTTTTACGACACACCCTTTTTTATAAAACAATGTTATGGTTATATTTGGTTTAAAAAACCAGTCATAGCAAACAATAGGCTTAGTTTTATGCACAACAACGCATAGTTTATCGTAATTTCCTTGATTATATGCACATTGTTATATTCAATAAATTGGGTTTTCAATTGCCTTAAAATACGCCTAGCTACATATTGTTATTGTTAATCCTCTCTTGACACAATGATTCTTGGAGGATATCCCAACCACCTTACCTTCTTCATTGACCTCGAACTTACCATACCTTCTTGTTTGAGTGCACATCTATGCTTAGTTTTAATATTTTCTTTACTCTGATTTTCCCCGTTCCTTGACAACGAACTCAGATCTCTTTACTACTGTGAGTACATTCTTCAATGCATTTTCTTTATAAGTTGGACTCCATAGTTTACAGGTAATGGATGCTTCTCCACTAGTGTTCGAGAAGCATTATTCGAGGGAAATAATTGCGTTTTGATAGGTGCAAAAGAAGCGTGTAATGGCAAGTGAAATGGCAACGTCTAATGACAGTGTTTTGGCAGGTGTACTAGCAGTGGCAACGTGTAATGGGGGTGAATGACAATGGGGTTTTATGGATGTTATGACATCAAATATTTGAGGTTAACGGGTGGCGAAATTCGTTTTAGGATAGTGATTTTATAATGAACTATTTTAATGTTAATACCCAACAAATTAATATAATGTTATTTACACAAAGAGATAATTACATGACAAATTTAACACTAAGATATATCTACAGATAACTATTGCATTGTTGGTTGTGAACTTACATTTTGGGTCTGCATGGATGCATTGACAACGCTAGAGTGAGTATCCTAGTGCTATGGTCATATTTTATATATTTTTTATAATTGAAGATGATAGGATGGATGAGTTATCAATCTCTATTGAGTAGCAAGTAGTACTTAATTTATAATAACTATTAATTAGTATTTAATAACATAGTAATAACTAAGATAAAGTTGAGATATTCAGTTATGAGTTTAACACCTTTGAATTCAATTTTACTAGATGTGTAATGTCCCATATTTTTATTATCTAAAAGACATTGCCATTTTTGTGTACAGTTAGAAAACAAGTAATTAGACATGGACATAATTGTTAGATAGCAATTTTATTTTGTCTTAGTTTAAAGGTTAGCAAAATTCCTCATAGAAAAACACTTTTCTGATATTGGTATTGGAGAATAGTTACAATGAGATAATGGTTGATATTAATTATTTTATTACCGATTGAGGTGTCTTTGCAATAGATTTTGTTGCACAAGAAATTTGATGTGCCGTATGAATGCCTTAGTCGTCAGTTTCCCTTACATCTTGTTGACTTGTCGATTGGGTGCTTAGGGTTAGTTTTCATGTGTTGACAATTATTTCGGTCTCCTAGCACATTGATTTATTTCATGGGTGATTGGTCTAGATATGTTGTTGCGCCATGGTTATGGTCACACCTATCTCCTTATGACAACATGATCCCTAATGACGGGATCATTGTGCACCCTATTGGAAAAATGAAAATGATATCATGGCAAGAGTCTGTGCTCCCGTGTGAGTTTTCTTGATCGTTGTAAGTTGTTGTAGCACTTGAGTTGTAATGCCTTCACACATTTGGTTCATGCACCTTGAGGTTCTAGTCATTGGTCGTCAAGGTCATTGTGTTGGGATGGGGATGTTGTCCCTTAGCTTGTAGGCATGGTCATGTTTGTGTTGGGGGGGTAGCCATTTCTCCTTGTTGTTTTACACATGTTTCTCCCAGTTTCCTTGTGCTAGAGCATGGAGTCATAGTTGTTTGTTACTGGTTTTGCGGGCATGGTGCTCACCATCAAATGTCTTGTTTAGTTGCAATCATTGTTATCGTCCTGTTAAAAAAAAAATTGCACCTTTTGCTTTTCTTGTAGCCATAATGAAGGGGTCGTTAAAATTTGTCTGATACTATGAAACCAAAGGGACTAATAGTTGCATACACAGGAAAATATACATATAAAGCATGTGAAACAATATTCCACTCTGCATTTTTAATGCCTTTTAACAAGTCACAGTTTCTTCTACTTAGCAAGGAAATGTTAGATACCTTGTCTAATATTTATGACGAACTCCAACTTGTCTTCATAGATGAGTCATATTTGATTGGAAGTCTCTTCTTGTATTCCATTGACAACTGACTAAGAAGCATAAAACATGTACACATGAAATACTTTGGAAACATTGACATGATATTTTGTGGGGATCTTTACTAGGCATAGTCGATCCAAGATTATTTGATATTTGAAAAACCTACGGTTAACATGCAAACAATGACGCATGACTTATGGAGAGACAATATTAAATTCTTTGAATTGCATACTACAATGTGCCAGAGAGATGAAACATTTATTGCAATTTTGAATAGAATGTAGATAAACAACCAATCATATGATGACTTAACATATATCAATTTGAGGTGCTTGCGACCTTCACCAACAGACCCAAAGTTCCCTTACCTATTATACACAAATAAGGATGTTGCAATGAAAAATAGGTACATGCTATCGCTCATTCCTGATGATGATAATATCATCAATTCAAGTGACCTGGAAGAAGACAACCATGGAAATGTGCCACATCATGAACATACAACCAATTTACCTTTGCAACTTGTCTTGAAATTAGAAATGTTGGTTGAAATATATGCCTACAACTATGATTCACAGGATGGCTTGGTCAATGGTGCAGATGGAATACTCAAAGGCTATACTAAAACATAAAAACTTGATGTCCTTTGGATTAAGTTCCATGAACCGCATATAGGCAAGCGACAAGAAGGCAAGTTGGCTTATCTATATAATTAAAACACTGCAAACAATTGGACACCTATTTTGTGAATATCAAATCCATTATCGATATCAGAAAACACAGGTCGACTGAAGATTCGAAAATAGTTTTCAATTAAACTTGCATGTGCACGTACAATCCACATATCATAAGGACTAACACTTGATAGTTTTGCATTTTAGCCTACTAGAATTCGAATACATGGACTTGTATACACAAAATTGTCCCGTGTTAGAATCATAGACTCCTTGTATTTAATAAGTCCTCTTACAAAAGATAATTTCAAAGTCAAATAGAAAGTTGATATTGAAATGGAACGCCTCAGGGCTACCACAAAATGGCATCTACGGTATGATTACCAATTCATACAAACAAAGTCATATGTATCAATTCTCTCTCTTAACACAGGAAGCTTACATGAACACATGGATGATATAATTAATGACTATGATACAATGCAATCTGATATTATGTGCTTGCAGGAAGCATACATGGAATTATGCATGCCAAAAAAACAATTTCCAAATCACAATTTCATATCAAGTTACATGACACATGGGGTGAAGATATTGGTGAAAAAACATGTACCAGTTTTGGACCATAGAAATTTCAAAGAAAAGAATGTTGAGATGGTGCTTGCAAAAATATCTTTCCATGGAACAAAAATTGCAATATTGAATCTATATGTTTCTCCCCATGCAACATTATCCAACATACTAAATGTTCTTTCCAGTGCATTAGGCCATTTTCATCTGAACGAAACCATTTTGCTTGTAGGATAATTCAATATTGACATGCTACAAAATAATGTCAGAACAAAATAATTGGAAAACTACATGTGCAAATCAAGTCTTCGCTTTCTTTTGAACAACACAAGCCATGTGCAAAACGCGCTTATTGACCATGTGTGGTAAAATGTGCCCATTCTTAAATACAACATCTTTATCTTACACACATACTGGTTTGATCACGATACAATTGGTATTGCACTTGAATTATGAGATATACATCAAACATATTGCAAAGTCATATTTCTATGTTTCAAAGCATATTTGTGTAGATTGTTGCAAAAAACCAAATTATCTAGCTTCTTAGTTTTCTCTGGTTTGTACACATATTGGTATGGTCACCAAACAGTTGGTGTTGCACTTGAGTTATGAAATATACATCAATCATATTGCATAATCACATTTCTATGCTTCAAAGAATGTTTGTTTATCTTGTTGTAGGGAATCGACATATCCAACTACCTAGTTTTCCCTGGTTTGTAATTGATTTTGGTCACAATGTTTTTTAACAATATATACACACACACACACAAAAAAAAAAAAAACTTGAATGAACAAAAAAAATAAAAAAGGTACATTCTTGTAACACTATCTGTTACTCTATAACTCTTATTCTATTTTATTTAGTCTATCTACATAGTACTTGTTTTTTATTTACATGTCAACTTCTGTTCATGTCCATTTTGTTTTGTGTTTTTTTTCATAGAAACAAATAGGAAAACTAGACACTGCAAAGAACTCCTAACCATGAATGTAGAAGAATCCATGCAAAGGTGCATTTTTTCTACCCATGTTCCATATCCAATAGTTTTTTGTTTACTATGTCAGTATTTGTTGAACTAGTTTGAAGTTCTGTTTAGTTTTTCCTCCTTGGATACTCCATATCTTCTTGTACATTGAATTGTCTTCGTGTCAATTATATTTTCTGTGATTCTATCTTGAAACAAACAAATTTGTACACCATCTTTTGTTTTCATGTGTTCCTACGTAACAATTTTCTTTCATGTCGATTGTATTCTCTGTATTGTGTGGCATACAATTCTTACCTCCCTTTCTTTTTCCTCTTCTATACTTAGTCGTTCTCCCTTTTTTTTATTCCCCTCTATTATCCATTTATTATTCTATACCCAGTCCCATGTCTATGATTTCGGGTTCTCAGGATGGCAGAGTGGAAGATTTCTTGTCCATCTATATCTCTACATCACGAGTCTGACCGATTGTCGTTCATTTTCATAGTTTGTGAATTTTATGGTCGTGAGTTCCTACGTAGACGTCATTGAAATCTCATGCCCCATGTGTGTAGTATACAACTTGTGTCCGAAACTTCGGTGATCTACAATTCGACCCAGACTCGAAGATTGTGACTCATTTTTCCCAACATCTGTTGATATTTTTCCCAGTTCATCTCAACAATTAGCCAATTTTATGGCCGCGGGTTCCCCCCAATGAATTATTGAACTCCCATGCCCCATGTTCAGATAACATATTGCATCCAAAACTCCGGTTATCTACAATTCGACCTCAAACTCCTAGAATTCACAAGCCTCACTCTTTATCGAACTAACAAATTGTATATCCATCTATATCTTTACATCACGAGTTTGATTGAGCGCTTTTGTTTCCTTAGGCAATTTTATGGCCGCAGCTTTCCGGGTACGCATTATCGAACTCTCATTCCTGGTGTTTTGAGTATACATATTCCATCCAAAACTTGGGTGATCCATGTTTATGCTCACGGGTTCCCAGGATGATGGAGTGGTAGATTTCATGTCCATCTATATCTCTACATCACGAATCTGACCGACCATCGTTTGTTTTCATAGTTCACAAATTTTATGGCCGCGAGTTCCTACGTAGGTGTCATCGAACTCTCATGCCCTGTGTGCGCGGTATACATCTTGTGCCCAAAAATTCAATGATCTACAATTTGACCTGAACTTAAATCTTGAGACTCATTTTTCCCAACATCTATTGATATTTTTCCTAGTTCATCTCAATAGTTAGCCAATTGGTTCCCCCCCAATGCATTATCAAACTCCCATGCCCCATGTTCAAATAACAACTTGCATCCAAAACTCTAGTTATCTACAATTCGACCTCGGACTCCTTGAACTCGCAAGACTCACTCTTTATCGAACTCACAAATTGTATATTCATCTATATCTTGACATCACGAGTCCAAACGAGCGCTTTTTTTTCCTTAGCCAATTTTATGGCCGTGGGTTCCTGGGTACGCGTTATATAACTCTCATTCCTCGTGTTCCTAGTATACATCTTCCATCCAAAACTAGAGTGATATACAATTCAACCACAGACTCCCAGGTTCAAAAAAGTACCAAAGCATCTTTAATTCTCCTCCATGCATGTCACGTTCGCCCCTTCCCAATACACATTAATTATGATTTTACTGGTGACAGTTCACCACATATGTTCGAAAATATTGGCATTAATAAGTGGAAATCTCGAGGTAATCTCCCATTAAAATGCATTTATGGGAGAATATTATGGAATCTGATTATTTTCCTTTGTCAATCTTGAATTCAAAATTTTTTATGGTTGTTTTGGTTTTTTTAAGACGTCATTGTAGCAAGAATTCAATATTTTGTTGGCCCGTTGTCATCTACAAAGGTGTTCACATGATGTTGCTCTTTAGTATTGTGCACATAATTTTTGAACCTTACAGGTTTTCATATCTGAGGCTCTACTTGCATACGAAAATGTTGCTCCACCATTCCAATTTGAACATAGTTTTCATTTGGGCCACAGAGAACAACAATAAAATAAAACAATATGAAATTTGTTCAAGTAAATATTAACAAATTATCTTCTGACTTGAACCTGATTTTGTCAAAATCTAGGTATATTTCACAACCGTCAATGTTTTCCCCTCTTTTCAATAGTTTCTATATTTCCCTGCCATCTTTGCATGCTTTCCCAATGCAAATTGTGACTCTTTTATTAGATTTGAAAAGATTGACATTGAAAAGTCTATCAATCTTGGTTTTCAAGTCACAAATTTGGCTATATAAACAATGGTTGTAAATTTGGAAAACAATTTTTCAAAATTTCTATTCTCTCGCCACCATCAGTAGAAATTCCTTCTGTACCCTACGGTATATTATTCACCTAGTTTACGATGATAAGTAATATAGTGGTTTAATTATGGGGAACTAACACACAAATTTACTGAGAATATTTGTGCAAATTTGCATAATGAAAAATAACTAGGGTGTTTGGGATAACACTGGGTGTAGTAGCTAGAGGTACGCTTGGAGTAATTGTTTCCATAATGATTTCCAGGAGGAACTATTTCTCTTGTGTCAAACGTCTAGACCAAAATTCTAGAACTGTGGGTCCTGAAATTGCAGCTAAACATTCAGGTTTAAGGATATCAGATACGATGATTAACTTGCCTCTTATGAAATTTTCACCTATTTCTTTACCAATATATAAGGAAGCCCTGTAATTATTTGCGTAGTTAAAGAAGGATATTCTATCTTACCGCTCACTATATCGAATTTAGAATTCATTTTCAAGTACGATATTCTAAGGGAAGCTACTTCTAATTTTAATGCAAAGAACAAGATCGGCAAGGGAGGTTTTGGATCCGTCTTTAAAGTGAGCGTTTATATGATTTGAAAGTATCGTCTCCAATTGATTGTAGTGGAGAATAACAATAATTTTGAATTGCATTGATGTGAAGGGGGTTTTCCCTGAACCTTGTGAAATTTCTTGGTTGCTCCCTTGAAAGCTCATAAAGGATACTGGTTTATGAATACCTCTGGAGAATGAACTGAACATCCATAGATAAACATATAGTTGGTATTCACCCTTTTTCATTTAAGAATAATAAATTCATGCATATTCTACAAATGCATGGCAGTGTAGTCCCTACCTAAAAGTTAATTTACCTGAAAAATTAAAATTTAATTTGTTGAGTTAATAAATAAATAAATTAAAAGTTAATTTACCTAGAACAACTTAATTGTTGGTACAATTATTTGGTGATATCATCTTGGATACAACTCGTAGAAATCAATGTGAAGAGAGTTGAACCAAGAAGATGGAACATTATAGAATCTTACCGTGAGTGTATTATGAAGACTTGAATTCTTATAACCTACTAGCCAGATTAGTAAATTGTAGGCCAATTTTGAGATCAATGGTTGGTGCACTAACTTATTTAGAATGATTTAGTGCATTGTTTGATACATTAATCATCTGTTTGTTTCAAATTTATTTTCCTCCTTTGTTGGATCACATTTTTCTTTTTGTGTTTCTTTGAAATTATATTACAAAATTGAAAGAACATCATAGTGGCATAGAAAAAGTACAGTGGGCTGACAACCCATAGACCCAGTTTCAAGTCATGTCTCTAATAAATTTAACCATAAACACTCATTAATAAAATGCATCTCACTATTTATCCTACATAGTCTCCCTCAAGTTGGTTTGGGGTGCAAAAATGGTTTTTTCTTGTCATTTTGTGCCAAAGGTTTCTCAAAAAAGTGCTCTTTCATTTAGGCTCACCTTGTGTTAGTGAATTTCAATATTGCTAGGCTTATCCATGGGGTAATAACATTGTAATATATGAATCCTTGGGTTTTTCTATGCATTATATACGAATTTTGTGTGTGTTAGTGTTAGGTTATGAAAAATGTATAAATATCTTCCTTTTTCCCACATTTCATGATATCATCTTGATCGACTTTCCAATTAATTCGGAGAAAATAGGATAGAAAATGAATAATATACCCTTTAGCATTATTTTTGAAATTAGATTACATAGATCCTAAAATACGATTGGAATTGTTTGATTTTGTTACAGGATTGGTTAAATATTGTCAAACTTGAAATAGCAAAGAAAATCTTGAAGATGCGCAAGTTATTGGAGGTTGAGGACTTTATGGCGCAAGGCAGTTTTGAATATGATTGAGTTTCTTATATTGTAAATTTGTAATAGTAAAGAAATCATGAGGATATCATGATCCTCAGGATAACTTAATTTACCCATATTATTGTAATATATAAGGGGTAATAGATCCTGGAAGGGATATAGAAGAATTGCACCCAAGAACTCAGGACTTAGAATTGCTTTGCGTTAGCAGTTTTTTGTAAATGTTGTACCAGCTATGAAATCAATAAAAGCTTTGAACGGTTTTACCATTTCTACATATTGAGTTTCGAGTAGCATTGATTCTAAGGACCAAGGGACCAGTCTTAAGGAGATATTGTTCGACCTGTAATTATATCAGTTCAATTTCTGTTTTGTGATTCGATTCTCTTTTACAGTAGTTAAATGAATGCATAAGTGTGTTGATGATTTTATATTGTTTGCGTGTAAGAGATAGACATTTCCTTAAGCATTAAATGATTATTGTTCCAGTTTCTATTACTGAGGTTTGATGCATGACAGTTCCTCATAATTTCATATGCATTGATCATTTTACTTAGATTCGAAATTGTTATTCCTTTCAATTAGTTTACATTTGTTGTTCCTTCCCGTTAAGATATAGTTGTTGTTCCTTTCAATATAAGTACAATTTTTGTCTCTTTCAATTAGATTATAGTCGTTGTTTCTTTCCATAGATAGATTAATTTGCCTTTTCTTTCCAGTAATTTGATTCATAGTAATAGTCAATTATGCAAGTCTTTATTTAGATTCAATTACTTATTTTAGTTAAAATGAACTCAAAAGATTAATTAGTTCCTTTCCATTTCACAACATTAGATTTCAATTCCTAGAATATTTAGTGAATGTTTGAGGAACATGATTGTTTATAAACTCATATTTTCTTTAACTACATGATTTTAGCCTCTATGAGCTATTTGCATAGACTTTGTTGATATTCTTGAGATAAAAGACAAATCCTTGAGTTGATAAATTAATGTTAAACTAAGGATGTTTTTAGACATATTTACACCCCAACATATTGGCACCATTGTCGAGGAGAAAGTCAAAGGTAGCATATATTGTGCCTTTTGAGGACGAGGTATTGAAGACGGAAGGTAAGAACCTACACAGGCAATAAGTAATATGCTTATGTCAGTTTCTACCTCCAGTTGACACATTAAGAGGTTGCATAGGTGTTTTTCTTTCTTGATTTTCTTTTTTTTGTGTGAAGTGTGTATGACTAAGAAGAAAGATCTTGAAAAACTAAAACCCCCACCAAAAATTACCAAATCCCAGGGCTCGGTGCTCCTTGGAAGAATCACTTTCATAGATGAAATCATCCGAAAAGAAGAATCTCAAGCTTCGGTTGGACCTAGAAAAATATCTACCTGAATCCCTCGGGTAGCAGTTTCACCAACTGCAGCCCACGCTGAGATTCATAGAAAAACTAAAGGGACTGAGAAAATATTTCAGAGCACAGATCTTCCACCCCTCAACCCTTTAGAAGAGGGAAACTCTTGTAATATGGAGGAAGGAGAAGGAGAAACCAGTGGGGTAGCTAAGGTAAAACCACCATCTAACCCTGAATATCCTGTGAAAGAAGAAGGCATACCTGAAATCCCAGATAGAGGGAGTGAAATCAAATCCCCTAGAGGATCATATAACCAACGAATTTGAATAAAATATCTGGATCAAGAAATACCTGAAGATTTATGGCATATTTTTGATCAAATGGAACAACAAAATAAAAAACGTCCCTAGACTTCCACATTGGAATATCCGATAGTTGATCCAATTGCCAATGCCCCCATGAAGGAAATTCCCCTACAAAACATGCCAACCTTTCATGGATTAATCTCAGAAGACCCGGACGCATTCTTATTTCAATTTGATGTCCTATGTAGAGGGTATGATTACACCTCTGAACCCCAAAAATTAAAATTGATCCCCTCCACTTTGAAAGTAGAAACTCTACGTTGGTTTATGGGATTAAGGGGTGGAACTATAAGCTCATGGGATGAGATGAAATAGGCCTTCTTGAAAAAATATCAGGATTATTGTAGAACTAGGGACTTAAAAGATGAAATCTTTCAAATGATTGCAAAAGAAAATGAATCATTAGAAGAATATGTTGATAGATTTCAATATAATTTACAAATATCACCCTATGGTGCATTACCAGGTGAAGTACTTAAGGAAACTCTGATTAAGGGCATGAAATATGAATGGGTATAAACATTGAATCAAATGGAAAAGGGTGACATTTATCAAGAAACTTATGATAACATCATTCAATTGTGTATCAGGTGCTCATGAGGAAGAACATGGACTTGATCAGGAATGCAGACTTCCCTCACCAGAAGTAACAATACTACAAGCAGGAGTGTCACATGAGCTGAAGTTGGTAATCTCTTAGAAGATTTAAAAATAGATATTCTGAGCACTTTGACTACACAATTAGATGTATTGCAGGCCAAACAGAAAAAAACATAAGCATAACAGACTTTGGCCATATTTTTCCACAGATGTAGAAGAAAACACGGTCCAAGGGATTTCCCTTTAGATGTGGTTTGAGTTTGCGCCATCCGTGTCAATGATCATGAAACAGAGAAATGCCCATTGCTCCTTGGATTGAAATTCATCTTCAGAGAAGAAGAAGAGGAAACATAACCATTATCTATGATGGCTCAGCATCGTCAATGGTAGACCCGACCTATAAATACACTACATGACCCTTCCTTTTTCTTCTCGAGACAATATAATTAGAAACAAGCTCTTGGTAACGCATGGCAAGGCCAACCATTTACTAATCAGAACTGGCAGCCCCAACACTACCCACCTCCAAATCCCACTTGGAAAAACTAGCCCAATTCAAATCCTACCTGGAAGAATCATCCAACTGCAAATTCCACTTGGCCTAACTCACAATATCCCACATCATCCTGGAAAAAATCAAATAACAACATATACTCTTCACAGTGGCCCAACACAACTGCCCAAAACCCAAATTGGAATTAGAATTGGCAAGGCCCAATGGGGATAAACAAAAAACCCATGGGGATGTCCCCTCAAACTCAACCCACATTGCAAGCACCACTCCAACTGCCCCAGAACGAGCAATCACAATTGCACCTTCAATTACCAGCCCAACCTCACCCAAATTCAAATAACAAACTGGCTCAACTCGTCCATATTATGGAGAATGGGGAAGGAGAAACCAACATGGTAGGGTGCAACAAACTATGGTTGAGATCGGGGCGCATGATCTCTCCTGAAGAAAATAACATTTCTCAAGAGCAAGAGAATGAAAAACAACCAACAATAACACCCTCGACTGTGGTAATAACAAAAGAAATCGAGCATGGGGGAAACATAGACGAATCACAAGATCCTAATAAAGATGCAACTCCCTCCCCTCCGTTCCCTAAAATATTGATGATAGCAAAATCGATCATATATCCCAACTTAGACATTGTAGGGGAAGTCAAGAATTTATACATCAAGATTCCACTCCTGCAATCTCTTCAAGACATCTCAATTTATGCAAAGACGATCAAGGAGTTATGTGGGAGAAATACCGTTAGAAAAATTAAAGATCCATCATCAACAGTTCACGTGGTAGGAGCCTTGTCTGATCTAATTTTAGGTAGACAAGAACTAGTCAAATATTCATATCCGAGGAATCCCATAGTAACAATTTAGATCTAGGGTTTCTTTTTTCCAAATACGCTAGTTGATTTGGGAGCATCCATCAACATCCTGACTATGGAAACCCACAATACCCTGGGTTTTGACTCCTTCAAACCCACTGCAATTATGTTACAGTTGGTAGATCGATCGGTGGTTCGACCATTTGGCATATTACATGATATAGCCATCTTTGTCAACTCTTGGGAATATCCGGCGAACTTCCTCATCATCAACCCAAGAAGTGGACTTGAAGGGCATCCATTGATACTGGGCAGGCCATGGCTTGCAACAACAGATGCATACATAGGATGTTGAACAAGTAATATGACAATATCTATAGGGGGTATCACAAAGAATCTCATCTTATATCCTCCTACCAAGCCAGGCCCAACTTTCGTATATCCACAATTGTCACCTCCGCGATACCCAGAAAATTATTTACGAGCCCCTCTTACGCTGGAAGAAGCACTCAGAATTTAAAACTAGCTAGAGTATGGCGTAATCAATGAGTTTCTTAATAGCCCAACCATCGTGAGCAACCCAACATGCCAGATGCTCCAAGTTGTTCTAGACTATGAAGCACAGGGAGACCTACTGGAAGATTTAATGGAACAAAAAATTCCAACTACAATTGTTCATAACAACAAATCCATCGAGATTGCACTAGGGATGTCTCTAAACATCAATGCCAATTTAGATGAACAACAACAACAAAAGCTAATTCAAGTCCTCTCCAAATACCAACAAGATTTTGCATGGGAGTATTCTGATATGAAAGGTATTGATCCACAACTCTGCACACACCACATTTATATTGAAAAAGACGCTTGACCTATCTGACAGCTGCAGAGAAGAATGAATCCCCATATCAGGGATATTGTTAAGGAAGAATTACAAAAACTGTTGGATGTAGATTTTATATATCCCATCTCAGATAGTCGGTGGGTTTCCCCATTAGTGATAGTCCCAAAGAAAAATGGGAAATGGGAAATCTATGTTGACTACATGGAACTTAAAAAATCCACTCAAAAAGACCACTTCCCTTTTTCTTTCATCGACCAGGCCCTGGATACTTTGGCAGGGATGAAATTATTTTCTTTCCTAGATGGTTTTAGTGGGTACAATCAGATTTAGATTACCCTAGAAGATCAAGATAAAACTACATTCACATGCCCCTGGGGAACCTTTGCATACATAATATTTCCCTTTGGACTTTGTAACGCTCCAACCACTTTTCAAAGGGCCATTCTGAGAATATTCAGCGATCTGATCAGTGAAGGACTTGAAGTCTACATGGATGATTTCACTCCTTCTGCCAACGACTTCGATCAAGCACAAAATAATCTAGAGAAGGTACTAGAATGGTGCATTGCGATCAGGTTATGTTTAAACCACAAAAAATGTCATATGATGATGATGGAAGGTGTGGTACTAGGGAATTATATTTTTGTAGATGGAATTAGAGTAGATCTAGAAAAAATAGAGGTAATCCTTAATCTATCTACACCACACACACAAACTAACGTACGTAGTTTCCTTGGCGCTTCGGGATACTATCGTAGATTTATGGAAAATTTTGTAAGAACTGCTACACCTTTACATGCTTTGACTCATAATGTAGAGTTTCAGTGGTCTGAAAAGTGTGATGTGGCATTTGCAGGACTCAAGAAGCTGATCTCGACATCACCGGTGTTGAGGGGACCAAATTGGAAAATCATTTCACATCTCCACCGATGCATCAAATATTTCCATAGGTGCTCTCCTTAGACAGGAAGAAGACAAGAAAACCTACGCCATTTATTTTATTAGCAAGAATATTACTTCAACTGAACTTAATTATACAGTAACAAAAAAAGAATTTTTAGTTGTTATACACACCATCAATAAATTTCTCCATTATATAACAAGCTATCCTGTTATTCTATATACTAATCATTCTGCTATTAGATATCTAGCTAATAAACCAATTACTAATGGATGGGTCACTTGGTGGTTATTACTATTGCAAGAATTTGACATCACCATCAAATATCGACCCGAGAAAGAAAATATTGTCGCAGACTTCCTATCTCACATACCCAAAACATACGACTCCTTAACAGTTGAAGATCAATTTCCAGATGAGCATCTATTTGTCGTTACTACAAAGCCACCTTGGTACACTGATGTGGAAAATTATCTGGAAGAGGTAAGATTACCAACACATCTATCATCGAGGGAAATAAAATTGATCGTCCAGTGTAGTGCACAATTCGCTTGGATCAACAGATATCTCTTCCACACAAGAGTTGATCTCCAGATCTGCAGATGCATACAAGATGATGAAATCTACGAAATACTAAAGGAAAGACATGATGAACCTTGTCATGGGCATTTTGCAGACCACGGGACTGGACACAAAATTTTATATATGGGTTACTATTGGCCCTCAGTATTTAGGGATGCAAAGAAATACGTCCAGACCTACGACAGTTGTCAACGGATGGGAAAACTAGGTCAGGTGGATGAAATTCCCTTTAAAGCACAAATAGTTGTAGAACCATTTGAAATATGGGCACTAGACTTCATTGGCCCCTTCAATCCAAATTCAAATTAGAAGGCTTATATTCCAGTAGCTACAGACTACATGACTAAATGGGTAGAGGCAGAAGCCCTACCAAATGTAACAAAAGAGGTAGTCATAAAATTTTTGTTCAAACTATTTGTACGCTATGGTCTACCCAGGGAAGTAATCACTGATGGAGGGTCACAATTTACAGCTCATATAATCACCACCACCCTAAAAAATTATCATACTAAGCACAAAGATACTTCTCCATATCACCCACAGGAAAACGGGAAAGTAGAAAGCAAAAATAAGGTCCTGGAGGCAATCTTGACAAAGCCTGTCTCAACAAATTGACAGAATTGGGCTACTGAGCTTCCAAATGCCTTATGGTCTTATTGAACAACATGGCGTAACACCACTGGCTACTCTCCTTATCACCTAGTTTATGGAAAAGAACCCATCTTCCCAATCAAGTTTGAGATTAAAACCCTAAGGATGGCCTAAGAAATTGGATTGGATCTAACAATGACACATAAACAATGCCTTCAACAACTCAATGAATTGGATAAAGAATTCCTATCTACTGTGGATTGCACAACTGTTATTCAACAACAGAGAGAAGCCTGGAATGACAATCATATCAAGAAGAAATCATTCAAGAAGGGTGATTGGGCACTTCTCTACGATTCCAGATTTCACGATTTTCTGGGAAAGTTATAGACATGGTGGCTGGGACCATAGGAAATTGAGGAAGTCCATGATAATGTCATGGTCAATTTAAGAACCATCGATGGATCTGGATCTCTATTTCTACTTAATGGGCACTGACTACGACTTTACCATCATCCAGCTTCAAAAAAATCCTTCTACCAGGAAGTAAGTAAAGATCCTACCGTTCAAATTTTCGCTGGCTGGGAAGGTAACCCAGCCACCGCAACTCCATAAATGATGATTTTGTTAACACTATACACACTGTATATAGATTTCTCTTAGAAATTATTGTGTTATTAGTTTCCTTTTTGTTTATTATTATGAAATCCACTTGAGGAAATCATAATGAATAGAACCAACACTTGTTTTTGTTCCTCACTCTTGCTTTATCTTGTTACAGAGACCTTGTATTTCATGTAAAATCCACCATTTTTTTCCTCTACAACAATAAATGGAAAAATATTGAACGCTTGATGTTCCTTTTGTGCACTTTTTGTTCCTTTTGAACACTTGTTGTTCCTTTTGCGCGCCTTTTGTCCCTTTTGAACACTTGTTATTCCTTTTGCGTGCCTGTTGTTCCTTTTGAACACCTGTTGTTCCTTTTGCATGCCTGCTTTTCCTTTTGAACACTTGTTGTTCCTTTTGCGTGCCTATTGTTCCTTTTGAACACTTGTTCCTTTTGCACTCCTATTGTTCCTTTTGAACACTTGCTATTCCTTTTGCACACTTGTTATTCATTCCATCGTTCCTTCCCTACATTGTTGATAAAACGCCAAGCCATTCCTTTGGGGTACGACTTTCACGAAATAATTTTCACCAGCATTATTTCTAATTATCATCACAACAATCTATCATTATTTTTTGGACTATCTCCCATACCTTATCAAATTGTTTTTTGGATTACTTTCTTTAAAATATCTTAAACCTTGTTCATAACCTGTAACCACCATAATTTGTTTCTTTTTCCCTTACACATAGAAATACATTTGAATGATATCTTGCCTTTATATTATAATAAGGAGTCTTGTGCACACTTTTACTTGGCATCCTTACACTTCTTTATGCCATCCCTTACTCTTAAGGAGTAGATGAGCCTCCCTTAATACACCTCTTAAAAAAAAAAAAAACCAATAAATTTTTTTCCCACAAAGAATAGGGAGTCTCATCACGAGCCAACCTACCATGATCATAGGATACTAACCTAAGTGGCATTCCCACTATGACTACCACACCAAGACAATGGCCTTTGACATTCTATTTTGTCAAAGGACAAGGGGTCTCATCATGAGCTGGCTTGTTAACTTAAGTTACACTCTAGTGAGTGGCATTATCATCATATGGATACCAAACTAGGATAATGGTCTTTTTTCGGGAAAAGATGATTCAAATATTTAAAAAAAAAAGGAATAAAGATAAGTAATAAAAATTTTCCATAAAGAATAGGGGGTCTCATCATGATCCAACCTACCACAATCATGGCATAATAACATAAGTGACATTCCCATTATCACTACCACACCAAGGCAATGGCCTTTGATATTTTCTCTTCAAAGGACAAGGGGTCTCATCATGAGCTGACTTGTTCACTTAATTTACAATTTAGTGAGTGGCATTATCACCATCTAACTACCAAACTAGGATAGTGGTCTTTTTGGAAAAAAACAATTCAAATATTTATCAAGGATACAAGCTCATCTAAGGGTTAAAAGGCAACCCGGTCAAGGCTATGGATGCCTGCTGGTAGTAGTGGCTCTGCTTGTGGTATGGAAGTTTACCTTAAACATCAAGTTTCTTGGTGTCTCTAGATTTCCTTCACTCAATAACGAGGATATCATTTCAGCTGTATTCAATAAAACGGAAAAGTAACAACATTATGATATGTGGGATATTATTCTAAATGAAAAGATTTAATTTATTTGGCTTATGTATCCTCAAAAGCATTTTTTTCTAGTATAGGTATATTAAATTCAATTTTTTTCCATGAAAGAGGACTAAAGTTTAATGATTACCGTTAAAATATGTTGTTTGAAAATTAATGATTGATCCGCATTGGCGGCGGTAGTGAAATCATTATCCCTCACCAGAAATACCTACTCATTACATTCCCCTACGCTGATGGTCGAGGTAGACCTCTACATTACTGAGGGGGGTGGACGCTCGACACACTTCTCGATAAGATAGTAATGATTGTAATAAATAAACACATTTGTAAACACTTTTTGTTCTCTGATATTTGTTATTTTTGGTAAAACAAATTCCTCCAAGCTAGTCCAAACAAGTCTGCTACCAGGAACGATAGTCGTTCACATTTTCTCACAAAAATGGGTGGCAGAAGTGTGTGCAGAGAGCCAACTTTACTACAAGTTATAGAGAAGGAAAGATAAATCCTACACCATCTGGGGTGGATGGAGTACTTCAACCATTTGCAAGGATATGACACAAATGTCACGCTTGAATTATTTCAGAATATGTAAGGAGAAATCTCTATGGTGCGAGGCATACTAATCTCAGTCACCCAGGAAATATTAGAAGAGGTCACAGGCCTCCCTAACATGGGATTTCAGTGGACATGAAGATACACAATGTTGAAGGAAGATATGGAATATTTCACAAACCCTGGGGAAGAATTTGATAAGAAGGGAAAGGGACTTAATCCCAGTACCCTTAGGGAACCATGGAAGGAACCGGAAGGCGTAATTCAATGGTACATCACATGTGATGAATGATACAACATAATTCTACCTCCCCACCTCAAATTTTCAGTAGCCTTAAAAAAATGGTTAGTACTTAATCTACCTTTCTTTTTGAATGCCATATTACATGAGGTTTCCTTAAGAACAAAAAAATCCAAGGATCATGTTACTGTTATCAGCCACCACAGATTAGTTAAACTGATAACAAATAAAGCACTGAGTCAAACTCAATTGACCTGGGATAGTCTGATTGAGGCCAATAGACCTCCACAACTGGAGCAGCTTGAATTATGCCATGAAGACCCACCATAGGAAATTGAAGATATATAGGCAGAGGAGACTACCTCCCAAAGAGAAATTCCATCTCCTCAAACCAAAGCTGAGGCAGACCCAACCCAAATCATAGAGGCCCATACCTCACAAACACATGCATTAATGAAAAAGAGGAAGAGAGTAATGGATGCCCCTAAAGCTATCATTAAGACAAGGAGGAGAAGAAAAAGAATTCAAGAAATGACTAAAGCAATTCAGGATACAACAAAACATCCTGAAGAACTTCAGAATTTTACATAACAGTCTCCACAGGAAAATTTCAAGAAATTGGGCAAGAAGAATAGACCTCAGAAAGGAATGATTAGGAAGACACCCAACCAACATTAGAGCATCTGAAAGAACAATTTTTGAAGAGCTATGAGGTAGAAATAGCTCAGGTTTTGGGGATCTTAGAAACCTCAATTGACAGAGGCACAAATAATCCATAAAAATGCCCATAACAAGCCTCCTCTTCAAAACCAGCTGAAGATTTTCCTGATATTGAAATGTCTTTCCTAGAGGACACAACACAGGAAAAACCTCATTTTTAAATGAGAATCCCTCTTGGACAAACAAAACATTTGGAAGGAATAAAGGAACAACCATTTGTTGGCTAGAATGAAGAAGACCTTGAGACCTCTCATAAATAGAAATCAACCAAGAGCCATAAGAAAATTAGAAAGTTAAAAAAATATAACAAACTGTTAAATAAAAAGGCTAAGAAAGATGAAGTATTAAAGAAAAAGGTGGGTAAACTCAAGGAAATTATTAAAGAATTGAGGAAGCAACTAGAACAAGCAGATAAGGCCCATAGAAGAAAGAAAAACAAAAGGGCCATAGTGCAAGGAAGAAACCCTCTTCCTAAAGAAGAAGACACTACAAATTATGTAGGGATATAGACAGACCCTGAAGAAATAGTAGTAGAAGAGACAGTATCTCAAAATGAGGAAGTAATTCCCTTAGAAACACAGGAAATGATGACAACTACAGAAAAAATTGATGCTAAGGTGTAGACAGATACCCCAGTCTTAGAGGAAACAATTCTACTCCTTGAGAAGAATTCTACCATCAGGAGACTGGGGGAAGAATTGATGCAGTCTCAACAAACCCTGATTCAAAACATAAATGAATTACTGACTATGGCAGAGCATCAGGCACTCCAGTCCCATAAACACAGTGCTATTGTGGACAGAATGGAAGCAGAGCTTACATAGTCCCAACAAGCATTAGCTCAATCCATGGAGGAGATAGGTGTTATGGAATAATACCAAGAATCCCAATCTAAAGCACAGGGTGTCACCATTGATAAGCTAAAAGAAGAGCTGGGACAAGCCCATCGAGCATTGGCTCAACACCAAGATGAGATGGTCACTAGGGCTGAACATCAAAAGATTATTAAATAGTTGAGGGACATGACAACAACAGGGAGTGAGACCTGTGCTTAGCTCACTAGATCCCAAGGAAAGGTAAAGAAGGTATAAACCCAATTGGAAATATCTTTGGACAAAATCAAAGAAATATGTGATGTCTACTCTGATGCTATAAATTGCAGAGAAATTGCCACCAATTACACTTTATTCTTGCTGGAATGATATCTGTTATTGAGAGTGAAGGCCATCAGAGCAGGTAAACCCATTTCATTTTCCACTATACCTGATTTTATTTCATGTTTCAGAGAGTAGGACAAAAAGGTACAATACCTTTTGTGTGAGTTATACTTTCATAGTTTCATTCTGGAAGAAGAAAGGAAAGATAACCCTGGCCCATTCATAGGTGACATATAGTTTCAGGCATTTTTGTCATTTACTCAAAACCAATTCAGATGGGGTAAATCTCACAAAACCTTTCTAAAGAGGGAAATTGGGCTAGATCTCTGAGTCAGAGGAGATCCCCAAAGTCCTTTCCAACCATTATGCAACATAAAACCTTTATGAAAAGAGCGGGTTTCATAGAATCCTTATCCACTATCCATCTACAGGTTATACATTCAGGTATCACACATTTTAGAGAGATTAAGGAAGAAGCTCTTGCTGCTTCTAAAATGAGATGGGATGCATCCTCTAGTGAAGTAAAGAGTAGGAAACCCTTTGGGCACAAAAATTTCTTTGCAACTACCTTTAGAATAGAAAGGTATTCTAGACTTCTCCAAGAGGAAGGACCTGCTTGGATTGGGTGAAAATATAATCCTCCTATCATCTATTTTCCTCCAGAAAGTTACCAAAAAGATTATCAAATTAACAAGAAAAAGGAGGATGCTGCTTTTGGAGAACTCAAAAGAAGCAATGGATTCAGGAGGCCTGGTGAACCAACCTTTCCACCTTACAAAATTATTGCTTTACATGTAAGATCTCAGCTTGCATGAGGACATGCAAGAAGGTAAGCTGGGGGGTATGTTAGGTTATGAAAAAAGGTATAAATATCTTCATTTTTCTCACATTTCATGATATCATCTTGATTGACTTTTCGGTTAATTAGGAGAAAATAGGATAGAGAATGAATAATATACCCTTTCGCATTATTGTTGAAATTAGATTACATAGATCCTGAAATACGATTGGAATTGTTTGATTTTGTTACAGGATTGGTTAAATATTGTCAAACCCGAGATAGCAAAGGAAATCTTGAAGATGCGCAAGCTATTGGAGGTTGAGGACTTTATGGCGCAAGGCAGTTTGGAAGATTATTGAGTTTCTTATATTGTAAATTTATAATAGGAAAGAAATCATGAGGATCTCTCAATCTTCAGGATAGATTAATTTACCCAGATTATTGTAATATATAAGGGGTAATAGATCCTGGAATAGAAGAATTGCACCCAAGAACTCAGGACTTAGAATTGCTCTACATTAGCAGTTTTTTGTAAATGTTGTACCAGCTATGAAATCAATAAAAGATTTGAACGGTTTTATCATTTCTACATACTGAGTTTCAAGTAGAAATGCTTCTAAGGACCAAGGGCCCAGTCTGAAGGAGATACTATTTGACCTGTAATTGTATCAGTGCAATTTCTGTTTTGTGATTTGATTCTCTTTTATAGTAGTTAAATGAATGCATAAGTGTGTTGATGATTTTATATCGTTTGCATGCAAGAGATAGACATTTCCTTAAGCATTAAATGATTTTTGTTCCAGTTTCTATTACTAAGGTTTGATGTGTGACAGTTCCTCATAATTTCATATGTGTTGTTCCTTTTACTTAGATTCACAATTGTTGTTCCTTTCAATTAGTTTACATTTGTTGTTCCTTCCCATTAAGATATAGTTGTTGTTCCTTTCAATAGAAGTACAATTACTATCTCTTTTGATTAGATTATAGTCATTGTTTATTTCCATAGATAGAGTAATTTGCCTTTTCTTTCCAGTAATATGATTCATAGTATTAGTCAATTTTGCAAGTCTTTATTTAGATTCAGTTACCGCTTTTAGTTAAAATGAATTCAATAGATTAATTAGTTCCTTTCCATTTCACAACATTAGATTTCAATTCCTATAATCTTTAGTGAATGTTTGAGGAACTTGATTGTTGATAAACTCATATTTTCTTTAACTACATGATTTTAGCCTCTACGAGCTATCTGCATAGACTTTGCTAATATTCTTGAGATAAAAGACGAATCCTCAGGTTGATAAATTAATGTTAAACTAAGGATGTTTTTAGACATATTTAGACTCCAATAGTTAGGCATGTATATTTGGCATGCTTGATGTCAATATATGGTTAAGAAAACCATTTATGGTGGAAATGCATTATATTATAACTTAAAGTAACTCAAGTTTACTATTTAAAAAATACTTTGGAATGCTTTAAATTGATGATTAATTAGGTTATATCATCATTGCTTGTGACAGAATGTTCTACAAATTAGTTATGGTCAATAATCTCCATTGTCAATGTCTTGGGGAGGACATCATTGAATGAATACATAAGGTGTTTGTATAATGGAGTTGCAGGACATCATTGAATGAATTTATAAGGTGTTTTTAGAATGGAGTTGGTTTTATTAAGTAAAAGTAATTATAAAAATTATTATAAATCCATAAAAACTTGGATATGTGTGTACAATGAAGTTGGTTTTATTAAGTAAAATTAATTATAAAAATTCTTATAAATCCATAGAAACTTGGATATATAAATTATCATGCTTGTGTATAAATAGAATAAATTACATTAGTGAATAATTTTTGAAATTAAATTTTGTCTCCACTTGTCAAACAAATGAAATAACTAATTTTTTAAAACTAAATTTGTGTCTCCACTTCTTCTCAAACAAATGAAGTAAATGTCATTGTTAGAACTTTTTTAAGGATAACCATTTGTCTTGTATGCATTTCTTTTCCATATTTTGAAAATAATCATCAAAAAAATAGATTACATGATATTATTGGGACCATTCTTTTCTGGTTTAATTATGAGTCTTGTTTGCATAGATTTATCATCTTAATTTTTGTCTCCACTTATTCTCAAAAAAATGAAGTAAATGTCATTGTTAGAATGTTTTTAAGACTACACCATTTGTCAAGTATGCATTTATTTTCCATATTTCGAAAATAATCATCAAAAAAGTATATTAGATGATATTATTGGGACCATTCTTTTCTGGCTTAATTATGAGTCTTGTTTGCATAGCTTTATCATCTTTTGAAGATAATCAAACTATTATTTTAACATGGCATGCTTTTGAAAAGTTTCACCCCTACCTTTATAACATGATAAATACACATGAAAATATATATAAAGCTATTACACCAAAGGAAATGAAATGCAAGTATAAATAGATAGTAGAAAAAAATATATGTGACATGGTGGGCTGGTTGGTGGATTGGCGGATTCACATTTATAGTCATGCTTATGTATCACAAGTCCGATCGACGACAACATGAGATTTAGTAATTTATAGAATATTATAACATTGTACCAAGATTTATAGTAATTTATATAATTCTATAACAAGTTTTACTTAAAGGATAGTATAAACAATTATTTAAATTTTATTCAATATTATTTTTAATGTTTTTAAATGTAAATTTGAAATTTTAGAATTTTGATTTTATCTATGATAATAAAGGTTTGTACCTAGAAATTGATCATTCTTGGCTCTAGAGTTAAAATGGATATATACTTGTATATATTATTTTATATTAATATTAATAAATAAACTATAAAGTAAATTAATGATATCTATCATATAATATTAATATTAAATATAGTATTCATTATTAATATGTAATAATGTTTTCCCCGGATGGGGTGACATGTGGGCAGCTTGGGCACGTGGAGGCGCAGCTTGGGCACGTGGAGGCGCTAACAGGAGGGCCATTAATGGAGGCCCCTACTCCTGGCTGCGGGCAATTATTAGATCCCTCACCTCTGTAGACCACCGGATGACGATGGAGCTCCTCATGCGTGGGAAGGGGACGGCCAACCAGAGCATTAAGCTCTCGATGTTAATGCTAGCAGCGATGGATTATGTGTATTTTATCCCGAGCAGACCTTCTATCTCGCATTTGAATTTGTCACAGCAGGCTCAGAACTGCCACGCAGGAGGTTCCACCGTAGCCCTCACTATGCCGCAGGTACGGGGTCGGCCTCGACGAGGCGCTGGCTGGTATGCAGTGGAATCATGGAGAAAACGACATCAGAAGTTTTCCCGGGCCATTCTCATGGCCAAGAAAAAACGCAGGGGTGGCGCCACTGCAACAACCTTGCCGCCTCGAACTTACGTGGAGGAGGACCTGTCCATCACGCTTCCTGCATATTTTTCAGAGAGTTGGATGTTTGTTGTCTCGGACAACTGGAATCCTCCAACGAGCTTCGAACGCACGCCAATTGCACCCAATTTGGGCAACCCTCCAGAGGCTGCCATCGCTCCGAGTGTAACTTACGCGGCCTGTATTGTGGAGGAGGAGCCACAGGATTCTATTGCTGGGGAGAAGATGCAGGGGACACCGTCGGATCACAAGGCAAGGATAGCAGAAGAGATGCAGTCGGAACGAGGCACTGGCACGCAGTAGCGGGGGACAGAGCCAAGGCAAGAAGGAGCGGATTCTGAAAGGAATTCGCCACCTTCGCTGCCGTTCCTGCATCATGAACACCTCAAACTAATTTTTGAAGTGCGCAGCCTCATGGACGATCAAGTCTTCAGAGCTATGTGAGTCAGTTAGCACCTGGATATGTTGTACACGGCCTACTCCAAAGCCACTCCAAGGCGCCAATGTCCCACTTGCGCGCAGCCCTTCGTTCTCCCTGTCAATGGCGGCAACTTCGCCTGAATAGGTTCAGGTCTTTCTTCTGGTTCTATGCTCTTTTCAGTTACTATGTATCATAGCTGCAGCTCTCTAGTTCCTAGTTTAATTAGCTCTAGCATAGCTTTTCTTTTACTACTGCGCATACAGAACAAAATCCCTGGTTTCCTTCAGGCAGGGTGGCGAAACACTACGCCTAATTTTGCTGCTACAGTGGACAGGCCAGTTGTCCTAGTTTCCTATATAGGTAGGACAACTGGCCCATGCATGCCAGATGTCTATCTTTTTTGCCAGCTAATATAATAGGTTCCGCTTTTTTATTTAAAAAAAAAAAAATGTAATAATGTTTTGTTAAATTTTATTCAATTAATTATTCATAAATTTATAGAATATTATAACATTGTACCAAGATTTATAGTAATTTATATAATGATATAACATTTTTTACTTAAAGAATAGTATAAACAATTATTTAAATTTTATCCACTATTATTTTTAATGTTTTTAAATGTAAATTTGGAATTTTGGTATTTTGATTTTGTTTATGATAATAAAGGTTTGTACCTAGAAATTGATCCTTCTTGACTCTAGAGTTAAAATTCATATATACTTGTATATACTATTTTATATTAATATTAATAAATAAACTATAAAGCAAAACTAATGATATCTATCCTATAATATTAATATTAAATATCTTATTGCTCGCAGGGGTAGGCTGATTGGCAAGTGCCGTGTAAATGGAAGGAAATATGTAAAGGAGGTCTCAAGTTCAATTCTCACCCTGATTTACTTGTGCTCCATGCTTGCGGGCTATGTGTATCACATTTATAGTCATGCTTATGTATCACGTGTTTAAATTTATATTCATGCTTATGTATCACGATTTAGAACGACCTCAACATGAGGTTTAATAATTTATAGAATATTATAACATTGTACCAAGATTTATATAATTGAAATAATGCCATAACACTTTTTACTTAAATAATAGTATAAACAATTATTTAAATTTTATATAATATTATTTTTAATGTTTTTAAATGTAAATTTGGAATTTTGGAATTTTGATTTTGTTTATGATAATAAAGGTTTTATTTCAATTAATTATTCATATTTAATTTTGTTTTTTTATTTTTCATGTCCAGCATGTTCCGTGATATACATCTTGCACCCAACACTTCTATCATATACTTATAAAAATATAGTAGAATAAAATAGATATTACATGGGGACTCACGGGTTCACATTTATAGTCATGCTTATGTATGACGACTCCAACAGACATCTTGCACCCAACACTTCCGTCATATACATTTTTCACCCAACAATTCCGTGATACACAGTTTGGAGAGAGAACTTCCGACATTTGCAACTGGACCACTCTAATTCGCAAGCTTCACTATACTCGGGTTAACAACTTTTGGAAAAATGACTAAGTAACGAGAAAGATAAATTACAGGGAAAAGAGTAATGGGAAATTGGTTAAGTATAGAAGACAAAAAATATAAATACAAATAAAACTATATATATTATGAGAATTAGTAATTTATAGAATATTACAACATTGTACCAAGATTTATAGTAATTTATATAATGCTATAACACTTTTTACTTAAATAATAGTATAAACAATTATTTAAATTGTATTCAATATTATTTTTAATGTTTTTAAATGTAAATTTGAAATTTTGGAATTTTGATTTTGTTTATGATAATAAAGATTTGTACCTGGAAATTGATCCTTCTTGACTCTAGAGTTAAAATGGATATATACTTGTATATATTATTTTATATTACTATTAATAAACAAACTATAAAGTAAAATTAATGATATCTATCCTATAATATTAATATTAAATATGTGATAATGTTTTGTTAAATTTTATTCAATTAATTATTCATATTTATTTTTATTTTTCATTTTTCATGCCTGACTTTTTTTGTGATATACATCTTGCACCCAAAAATGCCATCATATACATATAAAAATATAGTAGAATAAAATAGATGTGACATGGTCGGGTTGGCGGACTCGTGGGTTCACATTTATAGTCATGCTTATGTAGGGTTCACATTTATAGTCACGCTTATGTATCACGACTGACCACAACATGAGATTTAGTAATTTATAGGATATTATAACATTGTACCAAGATTTATAATAATTTATATAATGCTATAACACTTTTTACTTAAAGATTAGTATAAACAATTATTTAAATTTTATTTAATATTATTTTTAATGTTTTTAAATGTAAATTTGAAGTTTTGGAATTTTGATTTTGTTTATGATAATAAAGGTTTGTACCTAGAAATTGATTGTTCTTGACTCTAGAGTTAAAATGGATATATACTTGTATATACTATTTTATATTAATATCAATAAATAAACTACAAAGTAAAATTAATGATAACTATCCTATAATATTAATATTAAATATTGTATTCATTATTAATATGTAATAATGTTTTGTTAAATTTTATTCAATTAATTATTCATATTTATTTTTATTTTTCATTTTTCATGTCCTGAGTGTTCCTTGATATACATCTTGCACCCAACACTTCCCTCATATACTTATAAAAATATAGTAGAATAAAATAGATGTGATAGGGTGAGCGGGGTGGCGGACTCACGGGTTCACATTTATAGTCATGCTTATGTATCACGAGTCCGACATACGACAACATGAAATTTAGTAATTTATATAATATTATAACATTGTACCAAGATTTATAGTAATTTATATAATGCTATAACACTTTTTACTTAAAGAATAGTATAAACAATCATTTAAATTTTATTCGATATTATTTTTAATGGTTTTAAATGTAAATTTGGAATTTTGGAATTTTGATTTTGTTTATGATAATAAAGATTTGTACCTAGAAATTGATCCTTCTTGACTCTAGAGTTAAAATGGATATATATTTGTATATACTATTTTATATTAATATTAATAAATAAACTATAAAGTAAATTTAATGATATATATCCTATAATATTAATATCGTGTTCTGTGATATACATCTTGCACCCAACACTTCTGTATAAATGAGATCTGGAACAATGTTCTTGGAGAAGAGGATGACAACTTTACAGAGACTCTCAGAATTGCTAGTCAATTTGATACAAGTGATGAATCGAAGAATGAAACACTTGCTGAGACATTGATGCATGGATTCATTGATTCACAATGAATTTGTGACTTGCAAGAGAAGATTGTCGAAATTGCACTTGCTGAGGGGCAGCGTCCACTTGGAATAATTAGTTGAGGAAATGAACTTCCTAACACTCTTATATGGAGATCCACATCCCACTGTCATTACAGAATGATTCAATTATTATAAAATAGTTCGATGGGAGCTACTACATTCAAGCGGTGACTTCTCCTATCAACAAATTTGTTTTTCAAAACAATGGGCATAATAATAGAACAAGTGTTGTCTTGCATGTGGGTCCAAATAAGAAAATGCCAGTTACAAGGAAGAAATTTGTTGGCCAACGATGTCAAGTACAAATTAAACCTAGAAAAAATCCTGAAATCTGATATTGGATGCATAGATTTCAAAAACATGCGCATCTTTCCTGATTATTTGCAACAAAACAAGAAAACTATTTCTGCAAAGATCCGACAATTGGGCCCAACAACATTTTTCATCACATTTATAAGTGCAGAGCATTGTTGGGATCCATTGGTGGCTTTCGTATCTGACTTGCATAGGAATAGGAAACGTAAAAAACAAACCGATACACTAGAAAATAATGACATTGACTACCTCATAAGAAAAGACCTAGTGACATGTACTCGCTACTATAGACATAGAATAAATTATTTGAGACAATTGATATGCCATGATGAAATGTTTTTCGGAAAAATATCAAACTACTTTGTTGTGACTGAATTCCATAATAGGGGGAATGAACATGACCACACATTGTTGTGGATAGAGGGTGCACCATTCTATGGAGATGACAACAAATCACAGATCGAGCAATTTGTGGAAAAATACATAACATGCAACACAGATCATTTGGATCCAGAACTTGCCAAAGTTCATAGACATTATCATACAAAAAGTTGTAGAAAATGAAAAAACTTGCATTGCAGATACAACTTCCCCATGCCGCCAATGAGAGAAACATGAATCATAGAGCCACTTAGTTTAGAGGAAAATGTTGTCATTGAGAAATCTAAATCCTTTTTCGCATTTCTAGAACAAGGAGAGTTTGGCGAGTTGATGAGCTTTGATGACTTCTTGAGAGAGATAAATCTATTAGAAGATGAGTACATCCAAGCCATACAATTTACACTTAAACAACCAACATTTTTCCTTAAATGAAAACTTTCCCATATTTGGAACAACAGTTTCTCCAAGGAAATGTAAGTTATGTGGAATGAAAATATAGATGCATAGTACGTCCTCAATGCATATGCTGCAACATCGTACTGTACCTCGTATATGACAAAGGTTGACAAATCTATGACAAGTGCATTCAGAATAATAAAAAAAGAATATGAAAGAATTCATATTGATGGCATACAAATGATACGTACGCTTGGAAATACATTGCTTAATCTTCAACAAATTTTTGCTCAACAAGCATTCCACATTGCCCTTTCCCTGCCCCTCAATTGTAGTTCAAGAAAATGTTTCTTCATAAACACATCTCCACTTGAGAAACACACATTTTTACTTAAACCACTGTGTTTTCTAGAACAAGAGATTGGAAATTCAGAAGATGTACTATGTCACTCTATTATTGATTATTACCTCCATCGTCCATCTCCTATTAGGCATATCTGCTTAGAAAAATTTGTATCACATTACAAAAACATTGGTGCTCCCATATCAAAAAGAAAAAAACCCTCTGTGATACAGTTTGTCCAATACAATAAACATTATTGTTAGAAGATTGGTTGTTGTCATTGATGTCAACCCTAGTCATGGGTTTTGGACTGCAAGATTGATGAAGGTATTTGGACATGAAGGAAAATGCACATGCAGATACAACACCCATGGATGGATAGTATACAACATGTTGTTTTTGATGGTATGTGGCACATCATGTGGATCCTCATGGTTGAGGAGAAATGAATTTTTGAACATGACAAAGTGAATTGAAGAAGGAAGTACATGTAGGCCCTGTTGATAATTAAAGAAAAGAATTACAAAATAAGAAAGTGTCAGGTCAGCCCTAATGTTAAAAGAAAGAGACATAAATGGTATAAATAAACATCATTATACATTCATTTGATACAAGTCGAATTTCATAGGAAATAATAAGTAAAAGAAGGCCGTATTTCGAGGGGGTATGAAGTCTTTTGGTGATGTGTTCTAAGGTATGTTATTTTCAGGTCATCTTACCATTTTTTCTATAATCTGTTTTCCAGAATGATTCAAATGGTGAAATCACTATGGTATTGAGAATACATATCAAGTTACCCCTAGTAAAAATTTCATCTCTTGATTTGCTATAATTATGGAGATACACTCTGTGGAAGATAGGGTTTGTGACCAATCCCGAAGCTAGTCAATAAACAGGTGTTCCGGGTAAAACAATCATAATGTCTTCATATAGAATCCAAATGATGTGGGACCACTTCCATTGGAAATAGTGCATACTTTGGTTTCTTTTGTGTGAGTTTAATAATCAGATGTTAAATATTGAGCGTGGGGCATCCTGTACAAGTTGGGTCTTCTAAATAGACCATAATTGAATAAAGTCTACCATTATTTCTATAACCTCTTTTTGGGGAGGATTAAAGGTGTGAAAATTGGAGGATTTTTATAGAATACATTGAGTAATATTATCTACAGGATCAGAGTACTCCAAGAATTGAAGAAGTCTCAGGAAGCATTATCAGGTTCTATGTGATGATTGGTTGATGGTGATGATTTAATGTA
>JZKD02S0920001.1:390361-409979 GCA_000966675.3 Picea glauca | reverse complement strand
TGGACCTGGTACGGTCCTGAGGACGCGACATGGGAGCATGCAGATGTTATGCGGGCAGAGTACCCGCACCTTTTTGAAGATTTTGAAAGGCTTGCAGAGACAATGTAAGTTGCACCGAGGACAGTGCAAAAATAAGGGGAGGGGGATTGTAGTGTCCCCAAGTCCGAGCCCGATGTAAACCATGCTCTGAAAGACATTGTAAATATGTGTTATAGGCTGGTGAGCCAAGTTTTGTATAAGTCGGTAGGCTTATGTATTTGATTAGGCCAGAGAGCCTAAGGGTAGAAGGCCACGGGCCTGGATTTTTGTATCTGTATGTATGTAGCACTTCAATAAAATATCAAAACCGCAAGGTGCAGACCGACCACGATGAAAGAGTGATGGGGGACTGAGAATCCACAGAGTGGGCAAGGAACTAGAGGCTGGAAGGTGGGAAAAAGGGGCCGAGTGTTGAACCTAGGGGCTAAGCCTAAGGGGCTTAGGCCTGGAATAATATTTTAATATTATTTCCAAAAAGAGCCATGCGCATATTATTTTACCCTAAGTTCTTTGGAAAGACGAGTGACTTCCAAATGTGAAGGAACAATCTTCATGGGTGACAAGTGTCAACCCATGTGCATGCAGTTAAAACTGCCGAAGCAAGCCGTGTTGGGGGTTTCGCTCCCATTTCCGTCAACTGCTGCGTAGGTTCCTCCAAGGATTCGACCGGAATATCTGAGCGTGAATGGGTCGAACCTTTGCAGAGATACCCTCGTGCATCTTCTGAACCGTACACCCCTTGAACCTGGAAGCCTGTGTAGACCTTGGGAAAAGTTTTGTGTATGTTCCGGAAAGTGGTTTCATCCTCTAAACCGGAAAAAGGCTTGGTCGTTCTGAGATAGCCCGTACATTCTATTCTGAACCATCAAGCCTGTGAGTGGAATCTCTGTACACCTTGTGAAATCCCGAAACCGAAACCGTGAGTCTATTTCGTGATTGTTGAGCCTGTTTGGGAAGCTCGTGTTTGTTTCCCAGTTGGATGTTGCGGCCACGCAGTGATGGACTGTGCATGGCTTATTGGCCAGTGTGAACTCGTGCTTAGCCTGTGTGTAACCTCTCTCCAGGTGAGGGAGGTGATTGTGGTTGAAGAAGCAGGTTGTCAGGCCTGCGAGCAACTCTTTCCAGGTGAAAGAGTTTGCTGGGAAGTGTTTTCTTCCAGAGAGTGTCTGGCACCAGCTACGGGCTCTGAGACTTCTTGATCCGGCCTGTTGCCGAGACCCAGAAGGGGAGGTTAGCACCGATGGACTGTGCGTGTGAAGGTGTATACTCCCGAGTGGAACAAGCATGTGGGGAATGAGGGTCTAGTAGTAGTGGGCATAAGATGGCATCTTTGGGAAGAATCCTTCCAGATATTTCTGTGATGCCTTCCCTGTAATCTCAGCCTAGCCTAGGATTCCTTGCCTTGGGGTGGAGCTCGGTCCCAACTCTGGGGTGACCCACTGTTGAGCTGATGAACAGTGTGGTCTAAGGCTGGGAGGTTCGTGGAAGGCCTGCACTCGATTGGTGTTTTCTACAGCTGTTAAAAGATAAGTATTTGAATTATGCTTTGATCATGTTATGCGTGACTGGCTGCTTATGTATCATGTTTTCGCTGTGTAAATCAATTATTGTTAAATGCTATGGAATGTGTGATTATAGCAGTAACGAGATATGTTTCACTCTGTATTTTAAATGTGTTTAATTGTGCTTAAATGCATGTGGTTATATTGGCATGTGTTTATTATTAAAAGAGCGTACAGAGTATTACAAGAGTGCGTTAAACCTCTTGGTTCTTTAAAAAGATACACTACAAATTGGTATCAGAGCAATTGGCACACTACAAATTGGTATCAGAGCAATTGGCACACTACAAATTGGTATCAGAGCAATTGGCACACTACAGCCCATACCTGAGAGGTCGTGGGATGCAGTAATCTTGGACTTCATATTGAGGCTGTCGAGAATACAAAGAGGGTTCAACTCGATCTTTGTAGTGGTGGATAGATTTTCTAAGATGGAACATTTCATACCGAGTTATAAAACCAGTGACGCAACTCACATTGCAAACCTGTTTTTCAAAGAAGTTTTCAGACTTCACGGCTTACCAAGGAGCATAATTTTGGATCGAGACACCAAGTTCGTGGGACATTTCTAGAGGAATTTGTGGAATAATATGGGAACAAAACTGTCATTTAGCTCGGCTTATCATCCTCAGAAGGATGGGTAAACAGAAGTGGTAAACATGAGCTTGGGAGATTTACTAAGGAGCCTGGTGACTGAACATCACATTCAGTGGGACAACATTCTGCCACTGGTGGAATTTTCTTATAATGACTCACTTAACAGAAGCACAGGGCAGAGTCCATTCCAAATTGTTTATGGGATGCAACCAAGAGGAATTTCTGAATTGGGAGATTCAGAACAGAATGTAACTAGGAGTGCTAATGCAGAATATTTTGCAGAGGCAATGAAGGAACTTCACAACCAAGTGAAAAAACAACTGCAGAATTCGAGCCAAGAGTATAAATGAAGAATAGATCAACATACGAGAGAACTTCAGTTTGAAGTTGGTAATTTAGTTCTTGCACACTTAAGAAAGGAAAGGTTCCCAAGGGGGACATATAATAAATTGAAAATGAAGAAAATTGGACCATGCAAGATGATAAGGAAATTTGGGGCAAATGCTTATGAGATTGAATTACCCAAGGGAATCGAAATTTCACCGATATTTAATATCTTAGATATTTACCCTTATAAAGTTGAGAAAGCAGGGGCAGGCAATGAACAACCAGAGGTTGAGTGGACTAAACAAATGCCAGTTACTGAAAAGTCATAGATGAAGAGCATACTTGAGAAGAGAGTCAGCAAGAGGACCAGGAGAAAAGAATATTTTGAATACTTAGTCAAGTGGAAAGGACATCTAGTTGAAGATTCCAGCTGGGAGAATGAAGCAGAGATTCGGAAGCATGGACAGACTATACAGGAGATCATGAACAGGAGTCCATGAAAATTTTCAAGAGAGGGAGTATGATGCAGGAGCATCGCCAGCAATAAGCGAGCATGGGACAAATGCCAACACATTTTGGCACATGATGAATTTGTTTGAAATGTTCTGAAGTTTGATGCACCAAACATAAATGAAATAGTTAAGAAAGGGCGTACTTCCAAATTGTAAACAGATCTTGAGCAATCCGCTCTCATCTATAGTAGATAGAGGCATTTATGCATAGTTAATGTAAGTAGGTAGATTTAAATTTCTAGATTTGATAGTTTTAGGAGTAGAGGGAAAACTGATTATAGACACCCTCACCTTGTATCATTGTAACATTATCAATAAGAGAATTTTTTAAAAAAAAGGGAGAAATCAAAGAGCTTTTGTCGAAAAAACATTCATGTATAGAAGTCTTGAATTTAATATATGAAGCTTTGAATCCAGACTCATGGTGTGGTAATGCTTTCTGTGTACATATGCTAAATGTTGGTCTTATAGTTGTTTTACTCTTTCTATTGTACATTTTCTTTGATGTTGTGCATGAATGATTTCTTGTTAAATGTCTGAAATCTGAGAGAGGGAGAGTAAGGAATGAGTTTCAATTGTTTCTCTATTTGAGCAAGAATTCCTGCAAGGAGTGTAGTGGAGCATCTGCAAGGAGTGTGTTGACGGTTTCAGAGTTCATCTCGAAAGCTCAAGAGAGATACAGTTATTCTCATTCTCGCAGAAGTGCAAGTTAAGAACAGGAGTCATGCAAGGTGTGCGCAGGCTGACAAAAGAGCTCAGAACTTATACCTAAGGCTGAGTGGTTGAACTATTACTGTCACAGAGGTTTTCATAGAGTTGAGGAACTCAAATACTCAAGAGTATTTGAAGGAGTGCCGCAAGGAGTGTGCACAGAAGTTATCCCCAAAGTACTTGAGTATTTTCAAGAAAGCTCAGGAGGGATAGAGTCTTCAAAGTTGTTGAAGGAAGCACAGGAGGGATTTACACCTTCAAAGTGTTCAAAGGGAGGTAAAGAGCGTGGTTGTCAAAGAAGGACCAAGTTCAGAACCATAAGTCCTTTGAGAGGAAAGGATTGGATGGTCAAAATCCTCCAAGGAGAATTCCCAAAATAGTGATGATCATAGGGTCTATTGGAGTTGCAGGTTGGATAAGGTCCATTTACCCTAACTGTTCAGGATGTTACAGCATTTCGGCATTTCAGGGTTTGAGAGGACAAGAGTAAGCCAATATTTTGGCTAATCAAATCCTCGAAACTCGAAAGGGAAACTTTTGTGTGCAGAGGCAGAGATTGTCACGTTGACATTTCGAAACTTCGGAGCTTAGGGTTTCGGAACTCCCAAGGACAAGGGATCATGATTCAGGAGGAGAAGAAATATGAAATTGGAGGATTGTGACAAATTCATTTTTTGGAATTTCAGAGTTTGGAAATTCGGCGTTCTTGTGGACAAGAGTCTAGGTTTTTCACATCAGAACCCTTGAAGCTATGAAACATGAAGTATCGTGGAAGGTTGTTTCAGAAATTTGGTATTTCGGGGTTTGGGAACCGGAGAGAGTAGTGTTCTAGGATCAAGAGTCTTAGACTCCCGGTACCCGAAAGTCCGAAATCACACGGGCTGGTAGATCGAGGGGAGATTGATGGCATTGATCCTGTAGAAGGTATTGTATTAGGAAATCAAGATTTTAGAGACCGGAAGGTGGAGAGGACATAGAGTTCAAGCTTTGGCATCTCGAATTCCCGGTACGTGAAATTGCACTGACCATTGGATCAAAAGGGGATCCACAACCGTTGATTTCTTTTATAGGAGGAACCTTAAAGTTTCGGCGTTTCAGTATTCGTCTTACCGGGAGTTCTGTTGTCAAGAGAACAAGCATAGCATAGAGGAGAATACGGTACACGAAAGTCCAGAAAGGGATTTCAAAAGGTGTCGTTTCGGTATTTCAGGGTTCGGAGGTTCGAGAGCCCTGAGGACTCAGTGAAAGTGTATTTCGGTGTTTGAGACCCCGAAAACGCGAAGAGAAAGAGGAGGCTAGGACATTTATATTTCGGTAATTCGGGTTTTGGGACTCCAAGAGTCGAGGGGAAGAGTTGCACGACATTGCAACTCCCGAAATTGCGAAGGGAGAAAAGATGAAATTGACATCAGTAAAGGTCAAGTGTTAGCATTTCGGGTTTCGGAGGTCGAAGAGGTGAGATACTTGACCACGGGATTCGCAAAATCGTGAAATTCGGTATCCCAAAATAGAAGAGGAAATTCCTCAAGGTTTGTTGTGGGTTGATTTTCTGAGAGGGAAATAGAAGAGCCAGTCGAGCTCTCAGGCCAAAAGGAAAAGATCCTGTGTGGATTCCAACCTGCAGGTCTGGGGGTCTGCATCAGTATAGAAGATGGAAAAGATAAATACACATAAAAATATATATATTAAGCTATTCCACCAAAGGAAATGAAATGCACATATAAAAATTTATTAGAATAAAATAGTTGTGACACACTGAGTGGGTTGGTGGACTCACGGGTTGGCAGATTCATGGGTTCACATTTATAGTCATGTTTATGTATCACGAGTACGACCGACCGCAACATGAGATTTAGTAATTTATAGAATATTATAACATAGTACCAATATTTATAGTAATTTATGTAATGCTATAACACTTTTTACTTAAAGAATAGTATAAACAATTATTTAAACTTTATTCAATATTATTTTTAATGTTTTGAAATGTAAATTTGGAATTTTGGAATTTTGATTTTGTTTATGATAATAAAGGTTTGTACTCAGAAAATTATCCTTCTTGACTCTAAAGTTAAAATGGATATATACTTGTATATACTATTTTATATTAATATTAATAAATAAACTATAAAGTAAAATTAATGATATGTATCCTATAATATTAATATTAAATATCGTATTCATTATTAATATGTGATAATGTTTTGTCAAATTTTATTCAATTAATTATTCATATTTATTTTTATATTTCATTTTTCATGTTTGGCTTGTTCCATGATATATATCTTGCACCCAACACTTCCATCATATATATTTTGCACCCAACAATTCTGTCATATACATATAAAAACATAGTCGAATAAAATAGATGCAACAGGGTGAGCGGGTTGGTGGACTAGCAGGTTGGTTGACCAACATGAGATTTAGTAATTTATAGAATAATATAACATTGTACCAATATTTATAGTAATTTATATAATGCTATAACTCTTTTTACTTAACCAAAGAGAAGGGAATGATAATTAAGATTGACATGGCGAATATCTTTTAATGCCTTTGACAGAGTAAATCATGAATAAAATTAATGATAAAATTAAGAGTAAAATTAATGATATATATCCTATAATATTAATATTATGTTATGTGATATACATCTTGCACCCAACACTTATGTCATATACATTTTTCACCTAACAATTCCATGATACACATTTTGCAGACAACACTTCTATCATTTGTAATTCCACCTCGAACCACTAGAACTCACAAGCTTCACTATACCCGGGTTCACAAATTTTGGAAAAAAGACTAAGTAATGATAAAGATAAAGTACAGGGAAAAGAGAAACGAGAAATTGGTTAAGTATAGAAGATGGAAAAGATAAATACACATAAAACTATATATATTAAGCTATTGCACCAAAGAAAATGAAATGCACGTAAAAAAAAATTATTAGAATAAAATAGTTGTGACACACTGAGTGGGTTGGGGGACTCGCGGGTTCACATTTACATTCATGTTTATGTTGCACAAGTCTGACCAACCACAACATGAGATTTAGTAATTTATAGAATATCCTAACATTGTACCAAGATTTATAGTAATTTATATAATGTTATAACACTTTTTACTTAAAGAATTGTATAAACAATTATTTAAATTTTATTCAATATTATTTTTAATGTTTTTAAATGTAAATTTGAAATTTTGGAATTTTGATTTTGTTTATGATAATAAAGGTTTGTACCTAGAAATTGATCCTTATTGACTCTAAAGTTAAAATGGATATATACTTGTATATACTATTTTATATTAATATTAATAAATAAACTATAAAGTAAAATTAATGATGATGATGATGATGATTAACGTCCACTAAGACCTAATTGGTCTATCGGACCTTAAGAGGGTAAGTGATTACTTGTGATTCTTTAGAATTTTGTTTATGTGCTGGAAAAGCATTAAGAGAAGCTTTCCAAGATCACCAAGATATATATCCTATAATATTAATATTAAATATCCTATTCATTATTAATATGCGATAATGTTTTGTCAAATTTTATTCAATTAATTATTCATATATATAAACAATTATTTAAATTTTATTCAATATTATTTTTAATATTTTTAAATGTAAATTTGAAATTTTGATTTTGTTTTTGATAATAAAGGTTTATACCTAGAAAATGATTCTTATTGACTCTAGAGTTAAAATGGATATATACTTGTATATACCATTTTATATTAATATTAATAAATAAACTATAAAGTAAAAATAATGATCTCTATCCTATAATATTAATATTAAATATAGTATTCATTATTATTATATGATAATGTTTTGTTAAATGTATGATAACGTTTTGTTAAATTTTTTTCAATCAATTATTCATATTTATTTTTCATTTTTCATGTTAAGCTTGTTCAGTGATATACATCTTGACCCAACACTTATGTCATATACATATAAAAATATAGTAGAATAAAATAAATGGTTGCATTTATAGTCATGCTTATGTATCACTAGTCTCACAACCGCAACATGAGATTTAATAATTTATAGAATATTATAACATCGTACCAAGATTTATAGTAATTTATATAATTCTATAACATTTTTTACTTAAAGAATAGTATAAAAATTTATTAAAATTTTATTCAATATTATTTTTAATGTTTTTAAATGTAAATTTGAAATTTTTTATTTTTTATTTTGTTTATGATAATAAAGGTTTGCACCTAGAAATTAATCCTTCTTAAATTTAGAGTTAAAATGGATATATACTTGTACATAGTATTTTATATTAATATTAATAAATAAACTATAAAGTAAAATTAATGATATCTATCCTATGATATTAATATTAAATATAATATTCATTATTAATATGTTATAATATTTTGTTAAATTTTATTCAATTAATTATTCATATTTCTTTTTATTTTTCATTTTTCATGTACCTCACGTTCTATGATATACATTTTGCACCCAACACTTATGTCATATACATTTTTCACCCAACAATTTCAAGGATACACATTTTGACAACACTTTTGTCATTTGCAATTCGACCCCAAACCACTGGAACTCGCAAGCATCACTATACCTGGGTTCACAACTTTTAGAAAAAATGACTAAGTAACAAGAAACATAAAGTACTCGACTCGTCGATTCACATTTATACTCATGCTTATGTATCATGAGTCCGACCAACAACAACATGAGATTTAGTAATTTATAGAATATTATAACATTGTACCAAGATTTATAGTAATTTATATAATGCTATAACACTTTTTACTTAAAGAATAGTATAAACAATTATTTAAATTTTATTCAATAATATTTTTAATGTTTTTAAATGTAAATTTGAAATTTTGGAATTTTGATTTTCTTATGATAATAAAGGTTTGTACTTAGAAATTGATCCTTCTTGAATATAGAGTTAAAATGGATATATACTTGTATATATTATTTTATATTAATATTAATAAATAAACTATAAAATAAATTAATGATATATATTCTATAATATTAATATTAAATATTGTATCCATTATTAATATGTGATAATGTTTTGTTAAATTTTCTTAAATCAATTATTCATATTTATTTTTATTTTTCATTTTTCATGTCCCCAGTGTTCCTTGATATACATCTTGCACCCAACACTTATATCATATACAATTTGCACCCAACAATTCTATGATACACATTTTGCAGACAACACTTCCGTCATTTGCAATTTGACCCGGACGAGTGGAACTCTCAAGCTTCACTATACCCCGGGTTCACAAATTTCGGGAAAACCATTAAGTATCGAGAAAGATAAAATACAAGGAAGAGAAAGATAAAGTACAAGGAAAAAAGAAACGGGAAATTGGTTAAGTATAGAAGACGGAAAAGAAAGGTTAATGTATTCACATCTGTAATAGATAAGTTTCACCCTTACCTTTATAAGATGATAAATACACATAAAATTATATATATTAAGCCTTTGCACCAAAGAAAATGAAATGCACTTATAAAAATATAGTAGAATAAAATAGATGTAACACAGTGAGTTATAAACAATTATTTAAATTTATTCAATACTATTTTTAATGTTTTTCAATGTAAATTTGGAATTTGGGAATTTTGATTTTGTTTTGATAGAATGTCTAAATGAAACTTTTAAATTTTTGAAACATTAAGAATATACACCATGAAAAATTTCTAAATTTCTGAAGCACCAAGATTATAAACGGAAACACTAACTTTATACACCATGAAAATTTTATAAATTTAAGAGACACCAAGATTATACACCTTGAAAAAAATTATGAATTTATGAAATGTTTTTGAAACAACACCTAAAAAATTTTTAACACTAAGATTATACACCATGAAACTTTAAATTTTTTGAAACACTAAGATTATACACCATGAATTTTTTCTAAATTTCTAAGGAACTAAGATTATACACGGAAACACTAAGTTTATACACCATGAAAAATTACTAAATTTCTGAGACACCAAGATTATATACCTTGAAACAATTTTTGAATTTATGAAATAATTTCTTAAACAACACCTAAAAAAATTAAATTTTTGAAACACTAAGATTATACACCATGCAAAATTTATAAATTTCTGAGGCACCAAGTTATACACCTTGAAAAAATTATTTCACACCAAGATTAACCCAACAACTCAAATATTCAATTACAATAATTTTAGTCAATAATTTAAAAAAAGGAAGTAAATCAGTCCAGAATATTATAACATTTTACCAAGATTTATAGTAATTTATATAATGCTATAACACTTTTTACTTAAAGAATAGTATAAACAATTATTTAAATTTTATTCAATATCATTTTTAATGTTTTTAAATGTAAATTTGGAATTTTGGAATTTTGATTTTCTTTTGATAGAATGTTTAAATGAAACTTTTAATTTTTTGAAACAATAAGAATATACACCATGAAAAATTTCTAAATTTCTTATACACCAAGATTATACACCTTGAATTTTTTTTTGAATTTATGAAGTAATTTTTGAAACAACACCTAAAAAACTTTTGAAATTTTTGAAATAATTTATGAAACACCAACATGTGAAACTTTTAAATTTTTGAAACACTAAGATTATACACCATAAAAAATTTCTAAATTTCTAAGGCACCAAGATTATACACAGAAACACTAAGTCTATACACCATGAAAATTTTCTAGATTTCTGAGACACCAAGATTACACACCTTGAAAAGATTTCTAACTTTATGAAATAATTTCTGAAACAACACCTAAAAAAACTTTTAAATTTTTGAAACACTAAGATTATACACCATGCAAAATTTCTAAATTTCTGAGGCACCAAGACTATACACTTTGAAAAAATTATTTCACGCCAAGATTATACAAACCCAACAAGTCAAATATGCAATTACAGTAATTTCATAAATTTCATAAATTTCATAAATTTCAGTTGAAGTAAACTTGATTAAAAAATGTGCCCTGATAAAAACCAAGGTAGAGCATTTACAATACTTATTTAAATACTATTACATTTATATAACCTGCTTACTTTTAAAAATGGAAGTAAATCATTCCACCATGCTTCCACATGTTCATGCCACACTTTGATGTACACATCATGTCTTAAAGGCATGATATGTCGTGTTAAAGGCATCAGGGTTGGAGACATTGGACTTACCAGAAATATACATTCCATTAGTGTCCAATTTTCCTATGAAACTATAGTTTTCATAGCATATGAAGCAGAGAAAATCCCAAGTTCTATCGTCAACGACATTCTCACATTTTTGTAGGATGATAGTTGTTACATATTGTGATACAAAACAACAGGTCCAACTACGGATGCAGAAAACCAACCTTGCAAAGTTGAAGCAAACAAGGGCATAGGATCTCAACCATGCAAACTACAAGAACGGGTCTAACTGCCCAAATTCACTACACACAAGATTGTATCCAAAAATCGAAGGAAAATGTATTGTAACATGCTTGTTAAGTAAATATTTAAGGTTGTGAGGCCTGTTAGGTAAACATTTAAGGTTGTCAGAACCATCGAACGGCCTCACGCTGTGTAAACATTTAAGAAAGAATGCATGTGGAAGGCCTCATTACGTACGTTAAGTACTTAATAATAATAATAATAATAATAACAATAGCACAACAAAGATAAAAAAAAATATAATTAACAAAACTTAGGATAAATTTAGACAACAGAAAATGCTAAGACAAACATTCAACTAATGCTAGCATTAATCAACCTTCGAGAAATGCGTAAGAAAATATATGATTCAGAAAGATCGTATATGATCAAAAAATTTGGATATGCCAAAATATAAAATAGTGGGAATAACAAAGATGACAATAAGACCTCCAATATGTTATCCAATTAGATCATGACATATATGGTATTTTTTATTATATAAAAATCAATGTTTTTAGTTCCTTAGTTCCAACAATAGATATTATAAAAATATTTGTAGTCAAACAACAAACTAATATGAATTCAACGAATTATTGATCACTATAGTCCCTCTACGCCTTTGGCAGGGACTAATAACACTACTTTGGCCATTGAAATATATGTATAACCATTTTCTAAGAGTGAAGGTTATTTTGTGGAACATGGAATATTTTGATGTAAGAGATCTTTTACTTTCTCTATCACTAACATTAGATATTGTATTCATAAAGAAATAATGTTATGGACCAAATATATAGATAAACATTAAAAATACCCAATTTGGTAATATCATGCCTAAATCAAGTGAAAAAGTGAATGTATAAGAAGCATCTTCAAGGGGGAAACCCCCTATTACAAGATACCAAATGCATAAGCTGATGTGACAAACCAAAGGAATCTCCTTAATGTATATAAAGGAGATAAATCCTAGTGGGTTAGATTGACTTTTTTAGTGTTACAACTTACAAGTAGGAGGTCACAGGGTCAATTCCCTGAGTTGACTACCTCTGTGTATATTATGGGCCTCACTCAATGTCCTATCCTAGTTAGGTTTCATAAATTGCAACTGACCGGTTTACAATAATATAATTAATACCAGTCAGTTGAAATAATATAATAATATAATTATTGAATCAATACCTAGTGGCATAACATACCCAACAATTTAGAATAAGTGTTTCCATCCTCCTTTAGCTTCCCAGGTGGCCAAAATGACCTAGGGGGTGAAAATTATAAACAAGGGGATGAAAATGAGCTTGTTGATTTTTGGGAAAACAAACTAATAAAATAAATCAGAAAGTTGTTATGTCCCTTAAGGCCTTGGTAAAATATCTGAAATTGGTTCTCAAGGTAAACCAAGGTTCCAAACAATATCCTAGTAGATGACTTGTGCAAAATTAGCCCCTTTTCCTTCATTAGCGCTTTTGGGCTCTTAAAGACACTTGTATGGAAGAAATATACATGTGAAAAGGAAGAGCTTCAGAACCCCCCCAAGGGATTTTTAGCTGATCTTATCCAAGTAGAGTAGTATTTCAACCAAACTAATCTAATAAACTTCTTGATTATGTAATTTACAAGACAAAATCAAGATCACTCGATTGATACCAAGTAGATAAATTATGAGGGGCTCTTGGTGAAGATTCCATGGATTTGATTCTTCGTAGTCTAGAAAATGAAATTGCATGAATTGAAAGACCAAACCATCCACTTGGTGAGATCACGTCTTGCTTTCTCAAGTGTGTCTCTTGGTCAACAAAAATTGAAATCTAGTTAACTTATATAAGCGATGAAATTTTAGTGATTTTTAATAAACAAAATGTAACTAAATAAACTAGAAAATTGTAAATTACAACTATATAACAATCAATTAAGATGGTTGTCCCGAAAGGGTAAATTGACCAAAATGTTCAATTTTCCTATTTAGGACAACAATATAAATGTCATAAATTTTAAGCTAAAAGAGAAATGAAATGAGACAAAGTAGACAACAATAATTAGCAAAGAAAAGAGGGATTTCAGGTTTGTCCTAAGGGACCCCTAGCCCTCCTAAACACTAACTATGGCTGAAATACTTACATCCTTTGGGAAATGTGCATAAAATGACTTTAAACAAGTTAAACATTGTTGTTATAAGTGAAAACCAACAAGCTAAACCAAAGGAAGCAATGAGTAATACCTAGCTAACTAATCCCTTCTGTAGATAGCTAACATATAAAGTATTTAATACTACCCTCAACCCTTAACTAACATGAAAACAAATCCAACAACTAAAAGGAGATCAAGTACAAACAAACACTTAGACTCTTTAGAGAAAAATCAATAGAGCTTTTATGCTTTATTCAACCAATCTCTCTTTGTGCAAATCCTTCCTCTTATTTATAAAGGAGAGATGAAGGATAGGGTTAGGTCACAAGACACTTGTCCCTTTTGGGACAGTGACAAGTGAAACAAACCTAAATCTATTTGTCCTTATCCAAAAAGAAATCAAATTTGATTTGATTTGATACTTTAATTACAATATTTTAATCAAATGTAAATCATTTAAAACAAAAAAAGTTACAAAAATTCATTTGGGAAAATGATAAGATTGGGTGTGACCTCATCAGTTGTCTCAGGATTTGTGCCATCCCAATGAAATCTCGATTGTTTCCATATTATATAGTTGTAAATGAGGTGGATTCTTGGTGTCCAAGGTTATCAATCGTTTCTAGATTCACGAGGAGGAAAGCCCACGACTTGGGGAACAACTAAGTTTCTTTAGAAGGAAAGGGGGTGTTGGTTTTGGCCATTGAATGTAAGGAAATGTCTAATATTCATTCACTTTTAAGACCTTATTTTACCCCCCCCCCCACACCTCGTTGTTTCCTATAAATACTATTGAGAGCTGGTGAAGGAAGGATTCAATCCAGACTTGATTTAGTGAAGGGAACCCCTAGGCCTGAACCTTGGAGGTTGTTCCCTCCTACCAGACAACTACAAATCTAATTTTTTAATCTTACATGATGTATATCTATTCATCATCTTTCCAATTCGTTTCATTTTCCACAAATCAGGCTTCGAAGGAGTGACATATGTCCCCAGAAAGGTTGATGAGAAAATGGCTAGTTGGAGGGATGATCAAAGAAATATTTGAAATTAAGACTGGAATATGGGTTCGATTTCAAAATTTTCCAACTACTGTAGGTTAGCATGGCTGTAGATGAAATGTGTTTCTTTTGTTTGGCTCAATTTTCCCCAAAGGCCTCCAATTAGGCCTCCTTCCGACACATGTTCTATGGTCAATTTAGAGTCCCTGACACTCTTGAAAGTTTCTATGAAAAACCAGGGTGGTTTCTACAATTTGTCCTATTCATTTTAACTATCCCTGGGAGAAAATATGCCTTCGGATGAGGGAGATATAGAATTAAAAATCCCAATGAACTTAGGGGGAAATATTCATTTTTTTACCTATAGTTTCAAACTATATAATACATATATCTATAATTTTTTAAATATTACTTTTGATTTCATAATTATTAAAAAAAAATTAAGATATAAATATATAATAAAAAAATAAAATATTTAACCCCCTGTGCCCTCCATACTTTAGAACCAAAACCCTAGTCTTATTTTCATGACCCATGAAACCACACCATAAAAATTACAATATACCAAAAAAAAAACCTGGGCAGTCAATCGATTGGAGGAGTGGTGGTGGCTCTACCCTGGTGGAAGACCCCCCTGCTCCTTTCTCTTTTTATTTGTTGTTGAAACTTGGTGGTGTTCGGGTCGAGGAGGTGTGCTCGGGTAGAGGTAAATCTCATGGTAGAAGGTGGTTGTGTGTGTGGAGGAGCCTAAAGTGGAGGGTTAGTCATGTTGTAGTGGGGAGACCGCATGATTGGACATGGATCAATTGGAGGAGCATCGAGAGGACTTTTGAGGAGTATGGAGGAGGGTATCTGGACCACCATGTGAAAAGGGTATGAGGGTTTGTGGATAGGGGTGGGATGGGTGACCATGGCTTGGCTATCCCCTTTTCATTTGCAGAGAGGAGGCATCACCTGCGTAGTGGATGAGGGACCAAGGGTTTGTGCATATGAGTTGAGCGGGTAGCCAAGGAGGTGTTCCCATAGTCAAATAGGAGTCATTACCCGTGTAGTGGAGCTAGTGTCTAGTGAAGAGGATGGGATATTTGTTGGGGTGGGGTTTGGTGGTGGATCAGCCTTGGATAGAGGGGGGGCGAGGTGGAGCTTAGGCCATGGGCTCATGATATGGATTATTTTCTGAACGAAATGAAAGAAGAGATATTACAATGAAATACACATAAAATTTTCCAGAAACATAGAAATACAACAATACATGATTTCTATTAATGAAACAAATGTACAGAGACTGTAAAATTATAGATTGCAAGACTCGCTAGAATGGTGTCATATTTATCTCTGAGAAGATATGTGATAGTTATGCTCATTCGCAAGAAGATGATTGCAATGATACTCTGAAGGTATTTTTATGATAAACATGAATGCAAAAACCCTAGACATCCAAAATCCTAACCCTAGGAGATGAAGCGCAAAAAGTCATGTGGGCCCTATTGGGGTAAGTTAGTACATTAAATTCCTGGGGTCGTAACTTTTGCATACAATCTTTGTTTTGGGAACGTGATATCCTGTTGGAAATCCTTTTCAAGAACTACGCATTATGTCATCAAACTCTGACTTCATATATAGTTTGACTATGGTAAGCCAAGAAAACACTGTTCAGATCCCCACAATGGCCCTCGAAGTAGATAAAGATGTAATGATATGAAAAATTCCAAAATAAGCCAGTTGGAATAGGTGGGCAGCCACCAATATTCACATAGATGTTGTGTAGGGTTTTAGGACAACCCTGTAAGTGCAGAACCCAAAATTACCAAGAAATGTCCCCATTAGAGAGAAACGTGTTGAACTAAAAAATTGTCAAGATGAGCTAGCTGAAATTTGTAACAAGTGGGTGGCCATTAATATCCACCTGGATCAATACTCCCCCAATGGTATACATTGTGTTGAGTGCCCGAGGAAGAGGGGAAATCATTTTCTGAATCTAAATCTTGGTGAGTTTCATGCCTTGTTGGAGAAGTTGTGTTGCTTGGTCTATGGAAGGTTGTCATGAACCTATTGCTGGTGGGGTTGAATCTGTTCCACCAACCTATTTTCTCTGAATTTGACAAGGCATTGTGTAAGCACCATTGTAGGTGAAGAGAAAATATATTATTTCTCTTATGCAATATGCTTCCGTTGAATAGAAGGTGCTAAGGCTCGAGTGGTTGTAGTGGCCTTCTATGCATCCTTTAAATAGTCTGCGAAGAGGATGAATTTTTCAATATGAGAGATTACCTTGCAACACTTTTTTGGTTGAACAATAGTTGGAACTACCTCTAGTATCCTATAGAGATGACCCCCATCATAATAATGACACTACGGGGTCGACACTCATAAACAACATGGTGTTTCCACATATATGGTTGGCCCAAAACAAATCACAGACATCAAGAGGGGGAAAATCACACACTACCTCATCCTTGAAGGGTTGGATGTCATAATATAGGAGGTACTATTGGCTGACACAAAGATCTCATCCCTGGTGAAGCCACCTGATGTTGTATGGCAATGGGTGTGGTTTTTTCGACAACCCCAATTTTTTTACGAACTCAGTTGAGATGAGGTTCTTCTGGATACCACTATAAAAAATGAAATGCAATGGGGTCCCCTTCACCCACATCTGTGAATGGAAGAGGTGTTTCCCCTCTTCAGGATCTACTAGTTCTTCTAGATGAATTGTTGTGATCATGACATTAGAATTAGGGTCTGCATCGATGATCTTCCTGTTTTCAATATTTTTTGGATCAAATTCTAAACTAGGGTCCATCTCCTTGTCTTTCACCTCGACCACCAATGATTGTTTCGAGCGACATTCATCAGTGTTTTGTCAGGGGATTTTGTGGAAGTCCCACCACTTTCGAGTGTTATTCTTCATATTTTCTTTACCCTTCTTTTCCTCTTTCTTGGACTGTTTTTCGAAAGGTTGTTGGTTAGGGTCATATTTACCATGCTTTGGTTGTTGCAGATTTGCAGACCCGAACTCCCATTTGTTCTGGTGCCTAAAGTTTTTCTCAATTTTGAAAACATATCGATAGGCAGCTCCCAATGATGAGATGTTTAGGAAATCCATTTTGGTTTGTATGTACCTATGTAGAGCCCCACGATATTTTAGAACCATATGTCACTTAGAGTCTTTGATACCCAACTTGGTGTGCAAGGTATGGAAATTATTTGTGAACTATGGCACCATTTGGCTCTTCTCCTGCCACAGTGTGGTCCATCTCATGTACTGATCTTCATAGTTATCAACAGGGTACTATTTTTCCTTGACCGCATCCACAAAAAAACCCAAAGTGGGATTGACCGCATATATTCTAGATTCATATGTGGAACTTTTCTCCCAGTACGTTTCCAACCAACGTTTGACATGGGGGAGATCCTTGAGAAGTGTGAAGGTGATATTTTCCCTGCCGAAAAAATTGTGAATAGAGAAATAACCTTCGAGTAGATTCAACCATTTTTCTAAGGCATTCTCATATATCTAAACTTCAAGTACAGGAATATCAAAATTAACTTGTACCTTGAAGGGAGAGGTTGATCCAAAGTCATCACTTGATGAATATGCACATGTTGCTATTGGTAGGCATTGAAGGATGTGGAAAAAATTATCCATCATTTCGTCCCTCTGTCGTGCAAGATCTTGATCAAGAAAAAGGTTAATAGAATATTTTTCTCCATCGTTTTTATTTTTTTCCAGCATAGAGGAATTCTTAGGCGTGCAAGAGCTATTTTCCTCAAGAGAGACAAGATTGAGACCCAACTTTCTATACTCGGACCGCGTCGGGGACATGCATTGAAAAATGATCAAGAGAAGCCTACTATGATACCACTGATCCATATTATTTTGGGAATGAAATGAAAGTAGAGATACTACAATGAAATACACATAAAAATTTCCAAAAACAAAGAAATACAACAATACATGATTTCTATTAATGAAAGGAATGTACAGAGACTGTAAAAATACAGATTGCAAGACTTGCTAGAATGGTGGCATCTTTATTTCTGAGAATAGATGTGATGACTACACTCATTCACAAGAATATGATTACAATGAAGCTCGGAAGGCCTTTTTATGATAAACATGAATTCCAAAACCCTAAAAATCCAAAAACCTAACCCTAGGAGATGAAGTGCCAAAATTCATGTGGGCTCCGTTGGGGTAAGTTAGTACATTAACTTCACGGGGTCATAAATTTTTCATATGATCTTCATTTTAGGCACATGATAGCCCATTGGAAAGGTATTTTTGATAACTACACATTATGCCATCAAAATCTGACTATGTGTATAGTTTGATTGTGGGAAGCCAAGAAAACACTATTTAGAGCCCAAAAATGGCCCTGGAAGTACATAAATATGTATTGACACAATAACTTCCAAATAATCCAGTTGGAATAGGTGGGAGGCCACCAACATCCACCTAGATGTTGTGTAGGTATTCAAGACAACCCCATAAGTTCACAACCCACAATTACAAAGAAATGTCCCCATTACAGAGAAATGTGCTAAATTGAAAAATGTCAATATGAGCCAGTTGGAATTTGGAACAAGTGGGTGGCCACCAATACCCACCTAGATCATATTGATTCTGCATGCAATGGGGATGGGATCTTCCTTGGTGGTGGATGGGCAGTGGCCTGCCCCATTTTAATGTTTATCAAATGTGGGTTTTTTCAACACAGTAAAGGAGAGGGGAGGTTGAGGGTTTGAATCCCTCCCCCTCCTTTCTTGGTTTTTTGAATACTTATAGAGATTTTTCAGAGGGGAAATGGGAGAGGTGAGGGTTTCAAACCCTATGACATTCACTTTTTCATGAACATGCATGTAACTAGAGGTAAAATAAGATTTTTTAAGGATTCAAGGGTTCCTTGGAGGCTTGGGAATAGTTCCTAAGAGGGGTTCAATACCCTCTCTCTTGCAATTTCATTCAGAACATTTAGGAACAAGTATAGATCCCTCATCCAACAACACACACATTATAGTAGCAATAAAAAATAGGAACAAACAAATGAATCTCAAACCCACATAACCAAAAATACCGAAGTAAGATAGAATTTATTCATACATGGAACCCAACCCAACCATTTATGCATGGAATAACCAACATTTTTTGTAATTAAAATGGAACTGAGGGATGGATACATGGTCTTGTGGTGTTTTTGGCCGCATCCTGAAACCCTCTGCTCTTTTCTCTTTCTCCCTGAGTTGTAGAGTGACCCCTTTTGCAAAGCGATATCTCTCTCCCTTGAGTGCATCAAACAAATGGAG